>CALSBZ010033107.1:1667-18057 GCA_943591055.1 Gobionotothen gibberifrons
TCCTGTGACCAGTGTGAGAAAAGTTTCACGGACTCACGCTCATCGAAGCGCCACCAGCGAACCCACACTAGAGAAAAACCCTACTCCTGTGACCAGTGTGGGAAGAGCTTTAACCAGTCAGGCGATTTGAAGGTCCACCAGCGAACCCACACTGGAGAAAAACCCTACTCCTGTGACCAGTGTGAGAAGAGCTTTAGACAGTCAGGCCATTTGAAGATTCACAAGCGAATCCACACTGGAGAAAAACTCTACTCCTGTGACCAGTGTGAGAAGAATTTCTGGAATTGTAGCAATTTGAAGTTCCACCAGCGAACCCACACTGGAGAAAACCCTTTCACCTGTGACCAGTGTGAGACGAGTTTCAGGGACTCAGACTCATTGAAGCGCCACCAGCGAATCCACTCCTTTGACCAGTGGAAGAAAGAATTCAGTGACTCATACAGTGTGAAGATCCACCAGCCTACCCACACTGGAGAAAAACCTGACGTCTGTGCTCCCTGTGAGAAGAGTTTCAGAGAACCAGACCACATGGGAGAACACCTTCACTAGTGCACTGATACCTCATTCACACCAACGCAACTCCGGTTCAAGCTCCGTGTTAGAGCTTTTCAGGTTCAGAACCGGTTCTTCGGTTTAGCTCTGGCTCTTTTCACACAGCCCAGAGTCCACTGGTAATGCGTCATTGCGTCATCGTTTGCGCCATGACGTTACCATTTGCGTGCCTGCTTCTTAAAGCCAAACTGCGCGGATGAAATCAGTTGCATTCATTTCTTATGGCTCTATCTGCAGCTTTTGCGGAGTCATTTCTGTGGTTTGGACTATATTCTTATAAAAAAGTGTACTTGTGTCAATAAAGTTTTTTTTAAAAACACAACTGCTCCCGAGGTCGGTCTTATTTCTTAAGGTGGACTAAACCATGAGTGTGGAGTAACGTTGTATCTTTCATTTAAATTAACTGTAACCTTCACCCAAGTATGTAACAGCTGTTCTCAAATGAACACGTGAAGTAAAGTTTAATATTTATAGTTTTATAGATTTATAATTAGTTATAATGAGAGGTGATCAACGTGAATGCTCAGGTTCCACCTTAACACGCAGACACGTTGCTTCACCATGAGCAGAAACCTTTATATATACAGTCTATGGCAGAAACACTGAAACTCTGAAACTCTTGTTAAGTTTCTCCATCGTTGTGTACAAACTGGATAAAACGCAGACTTTCTGTTGTTGTTCAGGAGTTGATCCTGTCTCTGCCCCCGCCTCGACGTAAGCGTGACGTATGTGGTGCTTTTGCTCGTGGACAATTTTTTGGTGCTCTAAATGAACCGGATTCCGGAGCTAAGAGGCTGCTCAGCTGCGGTGTGAAGAGGAAAACCTGGTGCTTTTCAAGCTCTAGCTCCGGGCCGGCCCTGAAACACCGTTGGTGTGAATGAGGTATGAGACTGTTCAGAAAGAGTGAAGTGGACTCCCAACACACTGTTAAAAGATGTTGTGTGGATTTAAAAAGTTGTTCAAATGTTCTCAATAATATTCAAATGCATGCACTTAAGTTGTCAACTTGTATTTTTTTCCACAGCAAACACACACACAAAGCTCCCTAAAGAACAAGGCACCACATTCACTTAAATGTAAGAATGTTATAAATATGTGGTAATTTAACAACAAGTTAAAGCCTACTGATTTCTAAAAGTGTGCATATAAGCTGGATAGAGCGTCACTTTGAACCATAAACTATTACCGTTGCTAACTGTACTGATTCAGGCCATTTTACCATCAGAAAGAGGTTCCACAGGGGTCTATCCATGGTCCATTCATGTTTACATTAGATGTTACATAACTTTTTCCAGTAGCCACACTTTCTCCTTCGACCTTTTCTCTGTTGGGGAGGTTTGTAAGGCTCTAAAGAGCCTAGACCCCAATACATCAGCAGGCCCACACGATCTCCCCCCTTGTTTCTTACATCTAGCTGCAGATTTTATAGCCCAACCAGTGTGTCATGTTTTTGATCTTTCTATAATAAACAATGTCATTCCAGATGTTTGGAAAACTGCAAATGTTCTCCCCTTATTGAAAGATGGTGATCTCATGGTGATGAATAATTACAAACCAATTTCCAAGCTCTCTATTTTAGCTAAAGTACTTGAAAGGCTGGTGAATGATCAAATCAAAGAATATTTAAGCTTGAACAACATTCTATCTCATCACCAGTCAGGCTTTAGGAAGCAGCACAGTACAGTAACGACTCATTTGAAAGTAGTGAATGAGATTGTTGAAGGCTTAATAATAATAATAATAATACATTTGATTTATATAGCACACTTTAAAGACAAACGTCATCTCAAGGTGCTTCACAAAGCTATAAGGAAAAATAAGTAAAAAGATATCTAAAGGAGCATATTGGATAAAATATGGCAATATTAAAAATAAAAGTTTAAGAGCATAAAAGGTTTAAAAATAAATAAAGTAAAGGACAGTCAGTAAAATGCGGTGTGGAACAGGTGGGTCTTGAGGCATTTCCTAAAAACTGAGAGTGATGCCGAGGTCCGTATGTTCTCTTTGCTTGGACGCAAAGAGCTATGTGCTGCCCTTTTAAAGACTTATCCAAGGCATTTGATACTGTGGAGTGGACCATGGCATTCTATGCCAGAAGTTATCCCCTATAGACCTGTCTGACCAAGCTGTTGGTTGGTTTTCAAACTATCTTTCAAATCGCAAGCAATGTGTATAATTCAGCGGTCTCTCCTCAAGCTTTCTTAATGTGCCCAGAGGTGTTCCTCAAGGTTTGGTCTTGGGACCCACCCTTTTTTACAATTTATATAAATGATGTGTGTCAACATATTGATGCCTTTGTACATCTATATGCAGATGATGCTGTTCTATACTGTTGTGCTAGCACTGTTGCCCTTGCATTTGAACGTCTGCAGTCTGCTTTTGACACTTTTCAGTTCCACCTGTTCCACCTTAGGTTGGTGTTAAATTCAGACAAGACAAAAGTCATGCTGTTTTCCAAGAAGAAAAAGTTACCAACTGTTCTTCCCTGCATCATGTCTGCACAGCTTAGCCCCATTGAAGCTGTTAACACCTACAGATACTTAGGCATCACTATAGATGAAAACCTCTGCTTCAAACCTCATATTGACTATCTTTTAAGGAAACTGAAATTAAAACTGGGATTTTTTTTTCGAAACAAGGCCTGCTTCTCCACAAGTGCTAGGAAATGGCTTGTCGCTGCCACTTTTTTGCCGCTCTTGGACTACGGGGACGTTGTGTACATGAACGCCTCAGCTCACTCCCTTCATCTGCTGGACGCTGTTTACATTGGGGCTCTGAGGTTCATAACCAACTGTAAACCCCTCACACACCATTGCACGCTGTACTCTTTAGTTAACTGGACTTCACTATCAATGCGCAGATCTCTGCACTGGTACAAATTAATCTATACCGCTATGCTTGGACTGCTGCCCCTCTACATATCCACTTACATATCACACAAAAAGTACAGCTATAGACTACGACCTCAAAATTACATCACTGTCCGTCCCCTCAGTACGCACAGTGCTTTGGAAAAAAGCCATATCATACTCTGCCCCCTCAACCTGGAACACACTTCAGTAGGAACTTAAGCTGACCAGTTTGATACCCATCATCCCAGATTTTAAACTAATTTTAAAAAAGCTGGAGAAATCATCCGTGGGTGTTTGCACCTGCAATATCTGACTATATGAATTTTCAATGACTACTTTTTACGATGTTTTATTTGATTGTTGCCTCTGTGTTTAGTGTCCTGTCTGTCTGTAACTTTGTTTGGTAGTGTTACCACTGAACAGGTCTCTCTTGAGAATGAGACCCTGTGTCTCAATGAGATGTGTGAAATATGGAAAGCTGTTCTGTTGGTTGTTTCCTTCCCTCAAACAACGAGGTGTTTTTCTTATAGCACTTTCAACGTCTTTCTCTACAATCCTCATCTCATATTCCCTCACGTAGTTTGACAGGCGAGGGACAATCCTCTTCAGTTTACTCTGGAAACTTGTTGTGCTTGTGAGTGGAGTAAGTGGCCAGGAAAATGCTTCATGAGCGCACACTAATTTACCGCAGACCTGTGTATAAAAAAAGAAAGAAGAAGAGTTACTGTTTGTTAATTCCCCCTTTATTCCATTGTTGTTTTAAAGGCCCTGACACACCAACCCGATTATCGGCGTTGGTGGGCGTCAGGCCGACAATACGCCCTAATCAGATTGGTGTGTCCCGCACCGTCGGGTCTTTTCGGCCGAAAACCGGCAGTCGGCCGAAGAAATCACTCTGATTGGCTGTTCAGCTTAGCGAATCAGTGCATGAGAAGCGAAACGGAAGTGAGAGACCCAAACAAACTATTAAGAAGGCAGATCTGAGATTTCATTTAACTCCAGCTCTCGACACAGGTTCGGGAAAGCCCCATGAGCTTCTCTCTGTAGAGTGAAAATGAAACGCACACGCTATTTGTTGTTTGTTTATATCACGCAGTCTGTTCTTCTTCTCTCGGTTATCACACAGTCTGTCTTCCGGTTGTTGCCTCTTTTGAATGACGAATACACACTACCGCCGCTTGCTGGTAAGGAGAGTTATTGCCACTCACGCATGCGCAGTTCGTACGTGCTACTTGGCCGTCTGCTGAAGTCTTTGCGGTGTGTTCCAGTGCAGGGTAAGGCATTTCCTGAATGGGCCTGACCTGCAAAGGGGTTGCAATGGAGGGACAAGAGGAACCTGGAGCCACTACAGGTAGAGAGGAATGATTGTCAGGAACCAAAAGCCAAAGGTCGCTGTCGGTAGAGGAGTCATCTGCCAAAGCGGTCAAGACGGGTGGAGATTCTGGGGGCTCGAACAGAGCACTTTGACCAGAAAGCTGTTCAGGACAGGTGCTAGCAACTGCATGCTTTCCCTGGACCCTCGCAATGCCAGTGAGGTTCCTTGGAACCTGAGCGGGAGACTGGTGGACCTCCTGTAGAGCTGCGATGACTGCAACAGGTGCCTGTGACACGGTGGGTGTGTCAAAAAGAGAAGAGCCAAAGGCTCCAAAGAGCTCTCGATAGCAGTGACGAATCAGATTCATCCCCAGGATTCCAGGGACAGGAGACACAGCACCAGGGGGGTCCTTAACAATCAGGATCCCACAGCGGGACATCACTTTGCCACAAAGCTCTACATCAAGTTCCAAGTAGCCAATGTATGGAATGGCTAGGCCGTTAGCTGCTCGCAGCTGTAGCCAGTGACAAGAGCGAAGGCGATCATGGCTTCAAGGTGCAAACTTTTCCAAAAAGAAACTCTCAGTGACTGTGGACACCATGGAACCAGTGTCCACCATGCACGGAACAGTTACACCTCCGAACAGAACATTGATGTTTGGACAAGAGACAATTAGGTCAGCTGCAGCACTTTCTAGTGAACCTGTAGACTCCCTTACTGAGCTGTGGCTCGGCAGCTCAGTGGGTTTCAGTTTTCCGACCGGTAGGAGGGATGGGCTGGCAGAGAAGAACTGGAGTTAACGCTAGCAACATAATTACTGCGACGGCGGGAGGGAGCCCGCGCACCATCACACTCTCGAGCAAAATGTCCAGGCAGCTGGCACCTTCGGCATATTAAAAAGGACCACTACTAGAAGTTTGGCCTTGGAAGCGAGGCATCTGCAGGGAGGCTACAATCTGGGTAAGTGTTTAGCTGCTCCTGTTGATGTGTCATAAGATCCATCAACTCACTCAACCGTGGCCCAGGTGGATTGACCTGAAGGAGGGGGGTTGGAAGTGAACCTGCACTCCATACTGAAGACCATAAGCTGATGGCAGAGAGGAGCTACGCCCTCTAGTACCCCCTGGAAGACCCTCCCTTTTCCCACCCAATAGCCTCGCCACGAAGTTCTAACAAAGTGGCGGTAGGCTGGCGACAAACAAGCTGTATAATCTCCCGGCGGAGAGAACTGTCCAGAACATGCTCTATGAAAGGGAAGGGAACCACAGGATTTGCAGCTGCAAATTCTGCTTAAATCGTAGATGTTTCTGCAGCAGAGAGCAAAGCATGAAGCAGTCCGTGCGGATCGCGGAGAGTGGAGCCAGCGGGGAGCGAGGGAAGGCAGAGTGGAACGCCGGGACCGGAAAACCTGCAGCCAAAGTCAAAAGCAATAATCTTTTAGCAGCGATGGCGGGGGGAACTCCTGTATCGAGTAACGCAATCAACAAGACCAAGAGGACGGCCACCACCGGGACCAACGTTAGCAACCTGGACAGCAAGCCAAAGACCACAGCAGTCGGGAAAACGTTCCCGCAGCCAAATCCTGGTCGAGTCAAGGAACATTTTTCCGGTGGCCTGCCTGCCGGAGCGCATCCACCAGATTGAGGAGAAACAGCACAGCACGGCGGAGGAGCTTCAAGCCACTTTACAAAAAGCCAATAAAAAGGAAAAAGTGCAAATATAAGAAAATATGTGTGTGTCATTTCATTGTAATTTAGTGCTTCATATCAGTTCTGCTTAATACTCAAATTAAACTTCTCAAATCAGTGAAATGTCTAACTCATTTTCTCACATTTAAGACATGTGTGTTGCTCTTGCACTACAACAAAATGTCGTTAATAATCTTGTATATGATCCGCATTTAAGGAAATTCATTATTTTATAGTTTGCTCAATGTGCAGTATTGCCGTTAAGATTCAGACAATATTATATAATATATTTATTGTGAGGAGTAGTTTATGTTTTTGCTGTTTATTTTTAAAACACTGTTTGAATTAGAACCTTTTTTTTGTAACTTTATTGTTATTTTCCGGTTTTATGAAGAAAAAAAAACACAAACCGTATTGCACATAAAAGTATACTTCGGGACAATGGTGGATTTTGTATACAATACATCAAAGTAACATACCTAGCACAACCCTCTATTTAAGCAAGAGGGAACAGATGACACAAATACATACAACAATCAAAGGCAAATCAAAACAGAACTTGAATTGGAACCTTTGAATTGGGTTACCATGGAAACACCAGTGCATCTTTCAAACCCGATCCACGTGAAGACGTCCATCAACCCAGCACAAGTTATTGAAACTACTTTCACACATCAACGGTAAGAAAAACAGCGTTTCTGCAGCTGGGTCGTTTCTATGTGATGTTTACGGGAGCTATTGTTTGGCTGGCAGAGGGAGATTTATTTTACTCTTTAAAACTTATTTTGATATTTAATGAAAATAGAGTTTATTGTTCTGTATTTTGGATACTGGGACTGAAATGTATGTTTCTCTGCACAAGTAAGACGGACTTATTGCCTTCATTTATATTTGTCAGATGTGCAAGTGTCTAACTGGATGGACTCTATCTCTCTTTGAGCTTTGTGGTAGTGATTGTTTTTGTCAAATGAATGGTCTCAAGGTTAACATTTAGAAAAACACAAAATGTTTATTTTAATTCCTGTAGTTGGCTAATAAGTAATATGGTAATCTCTGTGATTGCAGATGGCTGAACTTCAGGTAGACGATAACACAAGCAGCAGAAAGAGTTCATCAGCAGAGGTAAGTTACTTTAACTTTTAATAGTGAAAATCCTGGTTAAATAATTATTCATATGAATGAAAACAATTACATTCTGTTTAAAGTTTAGCCGTCTAGAGTCCTGTTGATTTAAGTTTTCAGAATTGTTTACATGGTTGCATTTGAGTCTAAACAATGAAGAATTAAAAAAGCATTCGTTATACTGAGTGAATCATATTGGTTGCTAGGAAACATCTGGCAAAATCAATTAAAGATGTAAACAGGAAGTCACCTGTAGCAAATAGTGAGTGCTAAAGCTACAGTAGCATATACAAGGAGATGGTAACATCTGATCATTCACATTTACTCTGAGGTGGGAGAAGTACTCAGATCTTGTACTTGAGTAAAATTAGAAGTACTCATATCTTGTACTTGAGTAAAAGTAGAAGTAATCAGATCTTGTACTTGTGTAAAAGTAGAAGTACTCAGATCTTGTACTTGAGTAAAAGTAGAAGTACCAGAGTGTAGGAATACTCTGTTACAGTAAAAGTCCTGCATTCAAAAATGTTAATCAAGTAAAAGTAGAAAAGTATTATCATCAAAATATAGTGAAAGTAGCGACAGTAAAAGTAGTCATTGTGCAGATTGGTCCATTTCAGAATAATATATATGATATGTTTTATAATGATTGATCATGAAAGTGTTCTCAAAGCTGGTAAAGGTGCAGCTAGTTTGAATGACTTTGTATACTGCAGGGTAGCTTGTGGATTTACTCCAGGTGGAACTAAAGTCTGATTTAACACTTGAATATATTTCACATCATTCATCCACATCTGTGAAGTAATTAAAGGTATTAAATACGTATATATGTAGTGGAGTGAAAGTACACCATTTACCTCTGAACTGTAGTGGAGTAGAAGTACACAGTACCTCAACATTGTACTTAAGTACAAGTACCTGAGTAAATGTACTTCCTACCTCTGAATTTACTGATATAATGTGATCATTTAATTTTCATTATTTTCAAATTCACGGTGTAGATATTTGAATAGCTAGTGATACCTGGATACTATAACAAATTTATAAAACAATGAAACAAGTTTGTGTGCTTCAACCCTTTTAGTGTCTCTGAGAGCCAACCCCTTTGATTTGTTGTTATTCTTTAAATAAATACATTCAGAATCAATCAACCAATCAGTGCGTCTTTGTTGTTTTGTTGTATCAAGTTAATAGGTATTTATACTTCTTCCTTTATTCAGCGGTATTTTAGGCTACGACGAGTCAGAATGCATTCTTGGGTTTCATTAAAAACCTTACTTTACTTCTGTCACGTCTATTTTTAACTTGCATCAAGACATTCATATGTGTCCTAATACACTTGTGTCACTTTCTCTGTTGATTTATTTTTTTGTTTTATAGGAAGAGACCTGCAAAAACCCAGATAGACTTTATGATGAGGGGGAGAAGAGTATCACCTGTGACCAGTGTGAGAAAAGTTTCTGGAGTTCAGGGAATTTGAAGCGCCACAAACGTACCCACACTGGAGAAAACCCTTTCACCTGTGACCATTGTGAGAAGAGCTTTAGGCAGTCAAGCCATTTTAAGGTCCACCAGCGAACCCACACTGGAGAAAAGCCTTTCACCTGTGACCAGTGTGAGAAGAGCTTTAGCCAGTCAGGCGATTTGAAGATTCACCTGCGAACCCACACTGGAGAAAAACCCTACTCCTGTGACCAGTGTGAGAAAGGTTTTACCAGGTCAAGCTATTTGAAGATTCACAAGCGAACCCACACCGGAGAAAAACCTTTCACCTGTGACCAGTGTGAGAAGAGCTTTAGGCAGTCAGGCCATTTAAGGGTCCACCAGAGAATCCACACTGTGGAAAAACCCTACTCCTGCGACCAGTGTGAGAAGAGTTTCAGGGACACAGACTCATTGAAGCGCCACCAGATAAAGCACTCCTTTGACCAGTGGAAGAAAGAGTTCAGGGACTCATATACAGTAGTGTGAAGCTCCACCAGCCTACCCACACTGGAGAAAAACCTGAAGTCTGTGCTCCCTGTGAGAAGAGTTTCAGAGAACCAGACCACATGGGAGAACACCTTCACTAGTGCACTGAGACTGTTCAGAAAGAGTGAGGTGGACTGTTGGACCCAACTCGCTGTTAAAAGATGTTGTGTGGATTTTAAAAGTTGTTCAAATGTTCTCAATAATATTAAAATGCATGCACTTAAGTTGTCAACTTGTATTTTTTTCACAGCAAATACACACACAAAGCTCCCTAAAGAACAAGGCACAACAGTCACTTAAATGTGATAATGTTATAAATATGTGGTAATTTAACAACAAGCTAAAGCCTACTGATTTCTAAAAGTGTGTGTCTAGAGCCCTCAGTCTCATATAAGCTAGATAGAGCGTCGCTTTGAGCCATAAACTATTACCGTTGCTGACTGTACTCATTCAGGCCATTTTACCATCAGAAAGAGGTTCCACAGGGGGCTATCCTTGGTCCATTCATGTTTACATTAGATGTTACATAACTCTTTCTAATCAATATTTTAACGTCAATTTTTTTGCTGATGCCGACGCTTTATCACAACCCTTAAATGTCAACAGCTAAACATATGTCTTTGAATTATATATAAAAAATAACATCTTTAGAAAGCTTCAGAATATAGACAGAAATACAACTTGAAAGTCTGGTAAGTGCTACTGATGTGAAAATGTCTTCCTCTAATTTCCACGACTTTTACATATATTGTAACAATCTATATAGCTATATATTTTGTAAGACACTACAGGTAAATACATCACTGTGGGTGGAGGGGGTCTGGAGGACGGGTTTTGGGACAGCCCAAGAGCACAGCGGAGGGCCCGGAAGGGATCTCGGGCGGACGGCCCGGGGGCAAGGCAGAAGCCGAGAAGGGGGACTCGGGCGGACGTCCCGGGGGCAAGGCAGAGTCCAAGGTGGGGGTCTCGGGCGGACGGCCCGGGGGCAAGGCAGAGTCCATGGAGGGGCGAAGGCCATGGAGGGGCGAAGGCCACAGAGGGCGAACTCAGGGGGCCGAGCATGAGGGCGAAGGCAGCGGCAGGAAGAGTCAGGGGGCCGGGCCCGAGGGCGAGGACCGCGGCCGGGAAAGTCAGGGGGCCGGGCTTGAGGACGAAGACCGTGGCTCTCAGGGGGCCGGGCTCGAGGGCGAAGACCAGACAGCTCCGGAGGCCGGGCAGGACCCGGTGTCGGCCGAACAGGAACCGGAGCCGGTGGGACAGGCTTCGGCAGGATCCCACACGGAAGAGGACCAGGAGTTGTCAGGACCCCCGGCGAGACAGGTGATGGCGGGACCTCCAACGGAACAAGACATGGGATTGGCAGGACTCTCAGCGGGACAGGACATGGAGTTGGCAGGACCCCCAGCGGAAGAGTAGTCGGCGGGACCCCCAACGGGACAGGACATAGGGTTGCCAGGACCCCCGGCAGGAGAGCAGTCGGCGGGACCTCCAACGGCACAGGACATAGGGTTGGCAGGACCCCCGGCAGAAGAGTAGTCGGCGGGACCCCCAACGGGACAGGACATGGAGCTGGCAGGACCCCCAGCGGAACCTCCAACGGCACAGGACATAGGGTTGGCAGGACCCCTGGCAGAAGAGTAGTCGGCGGGACCCCCAACGGGACAGGACATAGGGTTGGCAGGACCCCGGCAGAAGAGCAGTCGGCTGGATCCCCAACGGGACAGGACATGGAGCTTGCAGGACCCCCAGCGGAACCTCCAACGGAAGAGTAGTCCCCCAGCGGAACCTCCAGCAGAAGAGTAGTCGGCGGGGCCTGCAACGGCACAGGACATGGATTTGGCAGGACCCCCAGTGGAAGTGTAGTCGGCGGGGCCTCCAACGGCACGGGACATAGAGTTGGCAGGACCCCCGGCAGAAGAGTAGTCGGCGGGACCCCCAACGGGACAGGACATGGAGTTGGCAGGACCCCCAGCGGAACCTCCAACGGCACTTCAATAGGGACTGGAGAGGGAACTCGAGAGGGGACTCGAGAGGGGACTCGAGAGGGAACTCGAAAGGCTGTGGCTCAGTGGATAGTGTGCTGGACTTCGAATCAGGGGATAGCTAGTTCAAACCCCACTGCAGTCAGCATGTCGTTGTGTCCCTGGGCAAGACACTTCACCCCAAATTGCTCCTGTGTCCACAGTACCGAATGTATGTAAGTCGCTTTGGATAAAAGCGTCTAACAAATGACATGTAATGTAATGTAATGTAATGAGAGGTGACTAGAAAGGGGACTCGAGAGGTGACTTGAGAGGGAACTTGAGATGGGACTAGAGTAGGGACTTGAGAAGGGACTAGAGAAGGGACTATGGAAGTGACTAGAGGAGGGACTTGAGAAGGGACTAGAGAAGGAACTATGGAAGTGACTAGAGGAGGGACTTGAGAAGGGACTTGAGAAGGGAATTGAGTAGGGACTAGAAAAGGGACTTGAGTTGGGACTAGAGGAGGGACTAGAGAAGGGAATAGAGATAGGACTAGAGAAGGGACTAGAGGAGGGACTAGAGAGGGGACTAGAGAAGGGACTAGAGAAGGGACTTGGGGAGGGACTAGGGAAGGGACTAGAGGAGGGACTTGGGAAGGGACTAGAGGAGGGACTAGAGAGGGGACTCGAGAAGAGACTAGAGAAGGGACCAGAGAAGGGACTAGAGATGGGACTTGAGTTAGGACTCTAGAAGAGACTAGAGAAGGGACCAGAGAAGGGACTAGAGAAGGGAATAGAGAAGGGACTCGGGAAGGGACTAGAGGAGGGACTAGGGAAGGGACCATGGCCGCTGGGGCCGGAACCAGGGCCGGAACCATGGCTCTTGGGGCTCGGGCTGCTAGCCTGGACTTGCGACTCCTTTTAGGAGCTGTTTGGAGGCTCCGTGGACCTCCAAAAGCCAGACGAGTTCCAGAGAACGGCTCCTGGACAGGAGCAGGAACTGGGGCAGAAGCAAGGGTTGACTCCAAACGGAACACACCGAGGCGCGTGGTGTCATATTGGGAATTGGCAGGCAGGGAGCTAGCATGCCTGGGGCTAGCAGGCCGGGAATCACACACAGAGAGGAAATTCAAAATCCAGCCAGGTAAGAATTTCACCAAGCCTGGTTTCTCCGTAGCCATCTGGCGCGCCTCTGCCAGAGCAGCCTCTCGCTGCTGAACCCTGGACGCTCCCCTCCATCGATCAGAGCAGTAAGCCAAAGAAAAGGAAAAATCCAATAATTCCTGCTCAAATGGAATTGCTGGGCCCATATCTGGTTGGTTCGTACTGTTAGGGTTAGTGAAACAGGCAGGACCCAAATGCAGATTGACCAGAGAAAAATACCTTTATTTCAAGGTTGTAGGTGACAAAAACAGAACACTACCCTGAGAACACAGTCTCAGACAAACGACGAACCAACACTGAACACAGGAAGAGACAAGACTAAATACAGGGAGAGGTAATCACGAGACGAGAAACAGCCGGGCAGGGGAGGAGAAACACAAGGGCCACAGGTGAACACAATCAGACAATTAGACACACCAGGGAAACTAACGACAGGGAGAAAAAACACAGGGAGAAGGACCAGACAATATACATGGAGGATAACATGACAGGGAGAACCGAACAGCAAAATAAACCCAAACCTAGACATACAAAACTAAAAACGTGACATAACATAAGAATCCTGACACTACCAGCCCCTCACAGACAGGGAAACAAAGCCTGAGGCCCATTCCCAAACCGCCCCCTACACCCTACCCCTCCGTTTGTGCGTTCACGCGGAGGGTCCGCCATATTAAAGGCTGTTCCAAACCAATGAGTGTGGAGGGGGAGTGGGCTATCAAGCCCTCAAACAGCGAGTCTGCATCGCTGCTGACTTGAGACCGGTCTCTACCTGACCGGTCTCAACGCTGTGTGTGTCAGTCAGGAAACACGCTGTTAACAAGTAGTTCCAGCAAACATCCGCTGATAAACTGCGATGTTAACAACCTCATGATAGCCTCATATGTTTTTAACTTAGGATCATACCTGTGTTTAGTCTAGAAAAAGGTGAATGTGTCCATTTTATTATAAAGTTGTGTATATTTACATATTTACAGACTGTTGCAAAAACTAAGAAGCTTATAAACATCAGGTTTAAAACTAAAAGAACACAATTAAAGATGTTTGGAGTTTTATTTGAGTTATTAATTTACATTTTTAGTCTGAGAGACGCTGATTCGAAACCGTTGTTACATACAGTTACGGCATTTCCTGTTTCTGCCGGAGAGAGGGGAGGCCGTCCCAAAGCTTGCTGCTGTATTTACTCCCTCCATCTGACAGGAGGGAGCCTCGTTGAGCTGTGAGTGTGGCTACAGACGGAGTTCACTCCGTCACGGAGGGGTAGGGTCGAGGGAGTGGTTTGGGATTGGGCCTAAATACACATACACACTAGGGGTGTAACGGTATCCGTATTCGTCACGATTCGGACGTCACGATTCGGACGTCACGATTCGGACGTCACGATTCGGCACATGCAGTCACACGCCGAATACGCCTTTTTTTACGAGTGGGGAAACAAGTCTGTCACTCAGGGCAGTATCCACTACACTATATATAATCCAGGGGGTGGTATTGCGCCGAAAAGCCAGCCGCCCGTAAATAACAAATGAAGAACAAGAAGAAAACACAACAAAACGAACACAATACATGAAGAAGAAAAGTTAGCAGCTATGGCGAGTTCACACAACACACAGGAGCTAGAACCCACCTGCTTCTTTTAAATCAGCTGTGTGGGAACATTTCGGGTTCCCTGTGGACTACAATAACGATGGGGTGCGAGTTGTGGATTGGACGAGGATGGTGTGTCGGAGTTGTTCGTCAGCGATGCGGTATGCTAATAGTAACACGTCAAACATGCTCAATCACATCCGAGTCAGTCTCAGTCCCCAGCGAGAGGGTTTTCTCGACGGCAGGTGACATAGTTACCGCCAACAGATCTGCCTTCACTACTGACAACGTAGACAAACTCATCTTTTTGAAGAACAACTTGAAAATAGAGTAAAGCTTGAGTACCTTTATTTAGGCATAATGGCCTCACACACTCACAAGTTAATTACACATGTTAGACATTGCTCCTAAAGGTACAGATTTTATTTTGTTTTATATTTATCATTGTATTTATTTAATATTTTGACATCAGGAGATGTTATACAGTTCTGTATTGCCTTTTATTGATAGTGATTGAAACACGTTCTTTTTATTTATTTTAATATTTTCAACACATTCTTTTTAGTTGTACAGCTTATTTAACCTTTTTGTTTGACATCAGCCATTATAAATAATATGGCCATCTGAGTGTGTGTTACTGTTTGTGGTTTGTTTTTAACTGTGTAGTACAGTTAATGATTCCAAATGTTAGAGTTCCTTATTTTCATACCAAAACTTGCACTACTGTTAAAAATAAATAACAGCAAAGAAATATTATATATTTGGGACTTTTTTTTACTTTTCCTTGTTGTACCAAAAACCGTACCGAACCGTGACCCCCAAACCGAGGTATGAACCGAACCGTGACTTCTGTGAACCGTTACACCCCTAATACACACTAATCAGCAATTAGACACAGGTGGGGGGGGGGGCACCAGGTGCACACAATCAACCGCAACAGACAAGGGGAAAGGGGAACACTTTTCAACATAAAACCAGCAAACAGAGACAGACAACCTAAAACACAGACAGATGCACACACTACATACATTTTGCCAACAATAAAGCTACACAATTCGTAACGGAGGCCGAGATCTATGGCCCCAAAGATCACCTCTGTTACAGTTATGCTACTAACAGGCTAAACTAGCCTCAGCACTTTGACGAATTGCACAGAAAGAGTAGGTGCTGAAGTTCCATGATGTTTTATAAAGAAAATAAAACCAAACGTTACTAAAGAAAGATTATACATGCTACAGAAAATACCCGAGGCAGCTCACCTTCTTCGTCATCTAAACCCCGGCATACAATAGGTGGACTAAATACCATTAAACCACACCCAGGTAACAATTGCTGTGTGAGGTGCAAACAATTAATTATAATAATATAAATAATGAATAATGACTAAATAATATATTTTAATGTTTTCTTTCCACTATTATGGAAGCATTACTTGTCTCAGAAGGACATTATTTATAGTATTCTCTGTACATTTGATAAATATTATAAGTGAATCCTGAGTTTTGTTTTTTATAATGAGTTTTTCAAAAGTATTAAAGCCCATAAATTCATGAAAAATAAGAATGCAACACAACTGTTGAGCGTAATAGGAATATGAGCCCTTTTTAATGTATTTTAATATTGTTTATTCTATATTTAAATGTTCTTGTCTGTTTTTGATTAGCTTATTTCGTGTTTTGTATGCACCTGTTCCTAAGGGTAAATTGTGAAATATATCTGAAAGCCAAGTTGTAGATGTTTCTATAGTAAAAAGGTATTTTCCCGCCACCAGATGGTAGTGTCGACCTGCTTTGCTCCAGCCCATGACTTCCTGTAGCTCACAGTCAAAGGAGTAGGTACTGAAAGATGACCGCCTGCTGCTGCCTAATTTATCAAGCCAAAATAAAGTACTGTGAAAAACAAAAATCCACCGCAAAATGTTTGGATTTATTCTGCAGCTCACACACTGTTGTGACAAGAAACCACAGAACCACTACTGTTTGTTGAATTTCGCAAACTAAAGCAAAACTCAGTCAAATAAATCTTGCTAGATGAATAATGGCACAGCCTCAGCTGAAAAACACACACTTACCTAATTCACAGCTCGTTTCCTGGCCTGAACAACGGCAGCATTTCGTCACATTAGCCTGAGTCACACACACACACACACACACACACACACACACACACACACACACAC
>CALSBZ010033110.1:0-11854 GCA_943591055.1 Gobionotothen gibberifrons
TGTATATAATGACTATTTTGCACATCCCTTTCAAGATTTCAAGATTTGTAGTCATTTGTCCAGGATATTGTCTTTTCTGGTGCGATCCTTAACATACTGTTGGAACCCAGGTAACACAGTCTCTAGGCGACATTGCTTCATGTCCCCGAGCACTATTGCCGGTGCATCGGGGTGGCTGAGTTGCAGCTCGTGAACACAGTCAGCGATGGAGCCGGCCGCCAGTGACGCTCTGCCGCTGGGAGGAACGTAAATAACAAACAGTAAAATACACCCGAATTCTCTAGGCAGATAGAAGGGTCTTAACGTCATGCCGAGAATTTCTACGTTGGGATCACAGGTTTTACATTTTACTGAGTATGTTCGGCACCACAGGTCATTAATATGCATATAAATACCGCCTCCTGTGGTTTTCCCTGAGCTCGTATCCCTGTCTGCTCGAACAAGGGTGAATCCGGGTACTTCAAAGAGAGATTCAGGCATCGTAGATTGTAGCCAACTTTCCGTGAAACATAGTAAAGAGGCCTCACGAAATTCATGACAGTACCTTGTGTATATCCTTAGTGTGTCTACTTTGTTGCTCAATGAGCGCAGATTTGTCAGAATGGTGGATGGAAGTGGTGGCCGGCTGAATCTCCGCCGTAGGCGATTCCGAACGCCTCCCCTCCTTCCTCGTCTCTTTTTCCTGATGTTTCTAAGCAGCTCCCGAGGGATGTCATCCAATAACGAAGAACACAGGTGGCTTGGTGTATTCGTAGGAGGCAGATCGCATTGTTGCTCCAGCATAGCCTCGCGGCTGTAGCAGCGTAGAGGCCGGGGCTCCTCGCCATACCTGTTCGTGTTGTGGCTCAGGTGTGTTTTGAAAAGTTGTATGGTCCGCAGAAGGCAAAAGTAATCCACAGGATCAAAAGCATGGTCTCTCAAAAATGATGTTTCATACAGACAAACAAACGTTTAGACAATAATTAGCCCAAAACAAACAAAAATCTTCATGCGCTCCTTGGTTGCAGTGTGTCTGATTGTTTGATGTTACAGTCTCTCTGATTCTACTTACAGCTGAATTGTGCCACTTTGATTCCCGATGGCACCTCCTGCTGCAGAGGAGCAGTTTGTCACATCCTGCACACACAACAGAACCCAGCACATAGCCCAGGAACAGCATCTCAGTATCTACAGTGTCTGTAGGGAACTAGAAAATCAACAGTTCAAGTCCCCTCATGGACAGGTACGAAATATGAAGTGGAACCAGTTTCCCTCCTGAGGTTCTCTGAGCAAGGCCACGGAGCCCCTGTACATTTAATAACTTTACTGTGCTTCTAATATGGGTTAAACGCAGACACTACATTTCACAATCTTTGCGGATTCAATTTAAAGCACCAGTGATGTAAAGTAACTAAGTACATTTACTCAAGTACACTACTTAAGTACAATTTTGAGAGTCTTGTATTTTACTTGAGTATTTCCAAATTAATGCTACTTTGTACTTCTACTTTAATACAATTCAGAGGTAAATGATGTACCTTTACTCCACTACATGTATTTAATACGTTGAATTACTTTAAAGATCTGGATTAATGATGTGAAATCTAATCAAGTGTTAAATCAGACTTTAGTTCCACCTGGAGTAAATTCACAAGCTACCCTGCAGTATACAAAGTCATTCAAACTAGCTGCACCTTTACCAGCTTTGAGAACACTTTCATGATCAATCATTATAATCAACACATATCATATACTTTTACTCAACTACAAGATGTCAGTAGCTCTCCCTCCACTGCAAAGCACTGTAATAAACTGTAATCAAACACAGTGTTTTAACTGTTAGCTGATATCATCTCCAACCAGCAGTGTTTCAGTACATCCGGTACCTGCTAATACAGAAATGTCTCCTGTAACCCATGAGCATCTGTAGAAACAGAACAGACACTTTGTTGAACTGCGCATAAACCTACTATTTAGCTGCAATAGCATGTTACCTAAGGTTTTAACTGACAATAACTTTATTGCTGGTACATTTTTTGTTTTCTGCATAATTATAGAGCTTCTATAAACACATAACTAATTGTTGTACAAGTACTGATGACCACACATCAGCAATGAAGAGTAAAAGACCCTGAGCTGAGCGTCCGCCAAGGAAAGATAGAGGGAGGGAGGTCGCCATCTTGTGGAAGCTTTTATTATTTAAACATTGGTTGAAGCCACTTTTTCCCTCTGTTATAAACACACACAGTAGAGATGCACACATTCACTATATTTTATCACTATAAGCTTTATCAAAAAGGAAGGTCTTAAGCTTACTCTTAAAAACGGATAGGCTGTCTGCCTCCCGAACACAAACTGGAAGCTGATTCCACAAATGTGGAGCTTGATAAGAAAAGGCTCTGGCTCCCATTGTATTTTAGAGACTCTAGGAACAACCAACAACCCTGCATTCTTGGAACGCAATGCCCTAGTAGGACAGTAGGGTATAATGAGTTATTTAAGGTAAGATGGCGCCTGCCCATTAAGGGCTTTGTAGGCAAGAAGAATAATTTTAAATTCTATCCTGTGTTCTATAGGGAGCCAGTGTAAGGCAGCCAGAACAGGAGTAATGTGGTCCCTTCTCCTAACTCTGGTTAGTACACGAGCTGCAGCATTTTGAATCAGCTGAAGCAACTTAACTGACTTCTTGGTACACCCTGATAATAAAGAGTTACAATAATCCAGCCTAGAAGTAACAAATGCATGGACTAGTTTCTCTGCATCGTTTTGAGGCAAGATATGCCTGATTTTTGCAATGTTACGTAGATGGAAGTAGGCGGTCCTTGAGATTTTATGTGGGCGTTAAAGGATAAATCCTGATCAAATATAACACCAAGATTCCTTACAGTCTCACTGGAGGCCAAATGAATGCCATCCATAGTTAGTATATCTTTAGATAGTTTGTTTCGTAGATTCTTTGGGCCGAGTACAATAACTTCAGTTTTAGCCGTGTTTAACATCAAAAAGTTTAAGGTCATCCACGTTTTTAAGTCCTTGAGGCAGTCTTGAATTTTATTTAGGTGATTGGTTTCATCAGGCTTGATGGATAAATATAGTTGAGTATCATCTGCATAACAGTGGAAATGTACAGAATAATTCCTTATAATATTGCCTAGCGGAAGCATATATAGTGTGAACAAAATAGGTCCGAGCACTGAGCCCTGTGGCACTCCATGGCTAACTTTGGTTTGCGTGGAAGATTCATCATTGACACACACAAATTGAGAGCGTTCAGACAAATAGGACCTAAACCAGCCTAAAGCAGTTCCCTTTATGCCAACTAAGTGCTCTAGTCTTTGCAATAGGATAGGATAGGATATATGAACATCATATTTGGTATACAAAAAAATACACATCAGAGGAAGAGATATAAAATTAAATTAAATTACAATAAATAAAAGAAAGAAAAATACAGTTTCATATTTCAGATTAAATATTTGTAAAATACACAATTAGTTTTGATCACGCTATTGCTTTTCTTTTCTTTATTCGGATTCCAATAAAGACAGGCTGACAGGGCAGGTCAGCGGGACAGCGTCGTGCCACATGTCTATAAGAAGAGTGAGACACAAGCAGTTTGAGTGGAGGCAGGAAGCAGGGAAACTGTTCACCCCTGGGTGGGTTCAGTTAAGCATTAGCTGAATTTCTTCAAAGGGCTCCCCAACTTGAATGTTTCCCACGTCTCCCTGCTTTATAACAACTGATTAGTCACGCAAGTATTACATTAATAACATGGATGTGTGTGTTTGGATGATCAAATACAAATGTATGTCAAGTCAAAACTGTTATAATACACAATAAATCTTACTTCCCAAGGAAGGTTCATTAGTTTTAGTATTGAGGGAGAGAGGGAAACACTACGCATTCAGGAATACAGGCTTCTACTAGGATATTAGTTCAGTAACAAACGTTTCTACTAATAATCACCTCCTGTCTCTTTTCCATGAGGAAGAGGATACATTTAGATGAAGCTTTGTGACTCATCACCAGTGGTATTAATGCACAACTAGTGCTCCTGTGTGGCAGGGCTGTTTTGTGCCATCACACACTGGCATTCAGAATCAGAATTCCTTTATTCGTCACACAAAGTGGAAATGTACATTGTTGACGCAAAGTATAGATAGAAACCAAAAAAATGTAACACTACTATATAAAAAGGCATGCACATATTGCACGTATTTAAAATAAAACATTATTACGTTGTTCTCTTACATTGTCCTCCTCAAATCCCCCATCACCTCTGCAGTGTTCTGATAGGTAACCGGACCGTTGTCATAGAAAAGAGAGTGTGGAAGCGCAGACAATTCTATTTTGGTCGTTTTGTTGTAGGGGCATACGCCTTTCTATTCTTCTGAATCTCCACAGGGTAGTCCTTTTTGAAGTACACTCTATTCCCGTTAAGATGGACTCCTCTTTAAAATCGTATTTCTTGGGTTGAGCTGTTGTACTCCTCTCCACGAGCCTCTGTCAAATAATCTTCAATCCGAATACTTTAGTCTTTATCGTTCTACTAGACAGGGTTGTCCTTTGAGTCCATTGTTATTTGCGTTCGCTATTGAGCCCCTTTCGATAGGAAACCTGCCCGTTTCTGTCCCTGCTGCCCTTACCACTCTTCAATCATTTGGTCAAATCTCTGGGTCCAAATTGAATTTGAGCAAAAGTGAGATATTTCCTATTAATACAGCTGCTAAGAATGATCCTTTGCACAACTTCCCCTTCAGAGTGGCCCAACTGAGGATCTTTACAAGGCTAACTTTGGTCCCTTGTTGACCAGAATACAAGAGGAACGCTGGTCGGTACTCAATTTATCTTTGGTTGCAAGAGTCAATTCCGTTAAAATGAATATTCTTCCCCGGCTCTCCTACTTATTCCAATGCATACTACTTTTTCTCCCTCAGACCTTCTTTCGATCTTTTCATTTTGGACTTTGTCTGGAATAAGAAGGTTCCTAGGATGCACAAACAATAACTGCAGAGGCCTAGGTCACTTGGAGGGTTGTCTTTACCAAACATCAGGTTTTATTATTGGGCTGCCAATATTAGGATTCTTAAATATTGGCTTCAATATGAGGCCCTCGATCCTCCTTTGACGTGGCAGGTTATAGAGGCAAACTCTACCAAACCTGTTGCTTTGAAGGCTCTAGTACACTCTCCTATTCATTCTTCCACTTCTCCGTATACTAAGAATGTGATGGTTAAAACCTTCCTCAGTATTTGGGTCCAGTTTAAGCATTACTTTGGTTTACAATCACTTTTTGCTTCTGCCCCATTGGCTGCAAATCATGTCTTTCCTCCTTCCCTGGCAGATAGTGTTTTCTTAAGATGGTCCAATCTTGGTATCAATACTTTTAAGGATTTGTATATTGATAAGGTTTGTGCATCCTTTCAGCAACTTGCAAACAAGTTTTCTCTTCCCATACAAAACATTTTCAGATATTTGCAGGTTCGTAGCTTTGCTCATAGCAGGTTTCCTATGTTTCCCAAACGACCAAATGATTCCACTTTGGATGTTTTCTTGACACAATTTCCAACTTTGAAAGGCTCAATTTCCAATATACAACCAAATTCATTTCTTGCAGCCGGAGTCATTAAACTCTATAAAGACCGCTTGGGAGAAGGATTTGGGTGAACCAATACCGGATGAGGTGTGGGAGGAGATTCCAGGACGTGTACACAAATCTTCAATTTGTGCAAGACATGGTCTTATTCAATGTAAACTACTACACCGTATTTATTATACTAAAGCCCGTTTGGCTAGGATCTATGACTGTGATAGATGTCGACAATCTCCTGCAGACCTCATCCACGTGTTCTGGCTTTGCCCATCCCTACTTACGTATTGGGCAGAGGTTTTCAAAACTATTTCGGAGCTAATTGGGGCCCCAGTGGCACCGAAGGCTCTTACTGCATTGTTTGGGGTCTCCCCCTATACACCTTCCCTCCCTAAGTCCAAGAGAGACGTGAAGGTTGATATTACCACTAGAAGGTTGATATTGATTAAATGGAAAGATACTGTAGCTCCATCTCATACTCACTGGATAAGAGACATCCTTTTTTTCCTGAAGATGGAAAGGATTAGGTTTTCTCTGAGTGGCTCCTCAAATGAATTTGCACATATGTTGAGAGGATAAAGTTCCCAATCCTTCCTGATTAAACTTTTGCATTTTGGAGGGGTCCAAACACTGGACGGGTTGTCGCGGGGAGGAGATGCTGCCGTGCTGACATTTATTGTTTATTATTGACATTTCCTGTTTTAGCTGACTGGTTTTCTATTTATTTATTTGTTTATTTTTTGTTTGTCTGTTTTTGTATGTCTGTTTGTCTTCTGTCTGTGTGGGATTTAGTTTACCCTGGTGTTAAGCAGTATTCACATTGTTACTCTACCTATTTTTCTATAAAGTGAAGATTTGTTTACCTACTTTTGATACATGCTCTGATAGAATAACTCAGTGTTTCCCCTACCATTGTCTTGAAAAAAAATCCCAATACCACACCATCCCCCCCCCCCCCCCCCCCCGCTCGCTCAGACAGCACCCCGCCAAAGCAGTAAACCTAGGGGAAACACTGAACTGTATGCTGTTAAAAAAAACCAATAAACAAAGTAACAAAATAAATAAATGGACTCCTCTTTTCTTTAATGCTGAGCACAGTACCAATTATTTGATCCTACACTCCAGAAAGTAGATCACCACTGACCGGGGGTTGGCGTTCTGCAGAGGTTTTGGCCCGAGCGCTCTGTGGCATCGCTGTATACCAAATTCAGTTTCGGACAGGGACAGTTCCGTCTTGATAAAGTTTTCAATAAACTGTTGCACGTTGTCCCCTTTAGCATTCTCTGGGATCCCGTGAATACGCATGTGAGTGTCATTCGAGGTCTGTTTAGCTTGGATGCTTATCTGGACAGCTATAGCTTGACAATCAACCGCTTTAGCTTCCATGCTCCACTTCTCCATGTCTGATACCCATGTTTCTGCTTCGTCCACTCTGCACACCGTATATTTTAAAGCTCACCTATTATTCTATATTTGAAAAATATATTATAGGGCAATATCTATACAAAAAAAAGAGTTTTGCTCAAAATATCAAACAGATCCCATGTAGTGAGCTGGACTACATACATTACCTGGTATCAAAAGTGGATGTCGGCATCGGAGCCAGCAAACCGCTGTAAGGCGAACTCTCGCTGGACACGTGACTCCTGCAGCTGCTTTTTCAGATCCTCTATTTCTCTGGACAGTTCCTCTGTAGCTGAAGAGCAGATGTCCAGTGTAGCCGGTTCAGGGACTGAGCACAGCGATGGGTATCGTTTGAAATGTATCGATTCCGATTCCGGTTCTGCTTATCGATTCCGGTTCTTATCGATTCCCCGTTTCGATTCCAAAATTGTAAAAGAAAGAGGTCAAATGTTTAGATAACAGAAATATCTTTATTCTTTTAAGCTTTAACTGACGTTTTTACAAATAAAAAATATACATGCAATACAAATGTATTGCACAATAGCTGTGCTTTATTTGAACTGAGCTCTGTGCCTTGTCTTTTTCTTTTTTAGTGTAGTGGAACCTCACTTTAGAGCATTTACCGCAATCCATCTTTGGTGTTATGAAGTGACTGAGCTCAATAGAGAACCGCAGTGACGCGTCCTAAAACCTGGAAGTAAACTCCTTCCGGTTCCTTTGTCAAAAACGCAATGCAATTTCTCCATAGGATTTTGGAAAATAGCTCGAAATAAGGTCTGTGGTTGAAACACATTTAAGAGACGGATCACGTTTTGTTCAGCCGGATAATATCCACATGTCTACCCTACTTGTATAGTTTTTGAATCATAAATCTAGTCGCAAGAAGCAAAAACGTTATGCTATACACGAACTACAGCAGGGTCGCTGCTTCAACGTCACGCCAACTTAAGATCCATATTCAAACATACAGATTGTAAATGGTACAAGTTGAAGCGTTTGTTTGAACAGTTTGCAGGAGGCAGGTACTTGCTTTCAAGCAGAACAGGGCAAACAAACTTAGCGGGAGTGTTTTACGTGTTCGGTGTAATGACGTAAAACGGCCTGGACAAACCATCGTTTTTCAGACACGTCAACTCTTCAGAAATCACCAGCGGAGTCACTGCTGATGTATTTAATGTCGTAGAACAAAACGTGATCTGTCTCTGCAATTTGTGTCAAACACAAAAATGCTAACTTACTTCCGGGTTTTAGGACGCGTCACTGCCGTTCTCTATAGCAGTGGTTCCCAAACGGTGTGCCGCGGCACACTGGTGTGCCGTGAGGCAAGTCCAGGTGTGCCGTGGGATTTTGTGACAACCAGGCTTGGAATTTCGTCATTTTAGGGGCAAGGCCATTTGGCCTTGCCGTTCACATTTTTTTTAAGGGCACAAAGGCCACATGACAGGGCACAAAGGCCGTTTGGTTAAATTACGCTGGTTTTACCTTTCAGATTAATACCGTAACATTCTCATTCACCAAGAAACATTAATTATGTATTAAAACATTTGTTTTAATTTAAAAATATTGAAAAACATTGCATAAATATGAACATATACACTCAAACACACACACAAAACTACTTAACAATACAAGCTCAATTTGTCTGCAGCGTCTCCAGCGGGTCGAGCGGTCTCGTGTGAAGGGACACGTTTATTGAGCCGTATCCGTGTGAACGGAAGACTTTTTTGATATCGAATTCGGTTCGTTTGCGTTTCGTTTGTGTTTGCGTTCCCCTGTAAATGGGGCCGTAGTCATTGCAGATTTCATCTCATTTGAACCCTGAGGCTGAGCACTCTCTCCTTTATGCCTTTTCCTTTCTTTCTGAACTGCCCTCAGGTAGTCTGCTTTTTATAGCTTGTCTTCCATTCTTCCTGCCAACTTCCACAGATGTCTTTATTTATTGCACACTAATATGACTTCACTAGCGTTGTTTACACGGCATGTCTGACGGAACAATCACAGCAGAGCAATCGCTCTGATCCACAGGCACGGGACTCTCCTACTGCGCACACTAGTATGACTTCACTAGCGTCATCGTGGCCGTCGTGACATTCCCACCCTGGTGACAACCATAAGTTATTATTGCAATATACAACTACACAAAAATAATTATTTTTTAATTGACTATATCAGTACTTTGTATGCACTCATTTCATAATGCAGAGGCAAACTCTATACTGTGGTGACACCATGTTGGACCATAATTCACCTTGATTGTTGTGTTGCTACACGGACCCTTTAGTGGCAACACCGGTAGCGTTAGCTATTCATTCCTGCTAGCTTGTCATGCAACGCAGACGTGTATTGCCTTCTGATGTTAACCTATAATAAAGAGTGGAACTCCATTCTAAACACACCGCCTCCGACTCCCTTTCATCGACACTACACTGGTGACCCTGACTTTTCCGTGAAAGTTTCCGGAAACGTAACGAACATGGCTGAGCACGATGTTTTCATAAAACTGCCGGAATTCTGGGAGCACGCCGCGGAGGCATGGTTCGCTCACGTGGAGGCACACTTTGCCTGCAGGCATGTCCGCGATGGGGACTTGAAATATTACCATGTGGTGGCAGCTCTGGGAAGCTCCACTTCATCCAGGTTGGTGGGATTTGTCGCTGCTCCCCCACTCCATGGCAAATATGAGGCGATTAAGGCCCTTCTCCTTAAGACATTTAGCTTATCTGCTAAGGAGAGGGCCCGCCAGATTCTGGACATTCAAGGCCTAGGGGACAGCAAGCCATCTCATCTCATGGAGAGAATGCTAAATCTGATTTTCCTGCGTCACTTACCTCCCCGGGTCCAGACGGCGCTGGCCAACACGCCTGTCACGGAGCCCCGTGCCTTGGCTGAGGAAGCAGATCGTTTTTTCCTGGCTACACAACAGCCCGGTGCAGAGACGTTAGCTGTGACGCTCAGCGGCCCATCTGCAGTCAAGAAAGCGTGGCGGAGGCCAGAAACGGCTGTATCGAGCCGGCGTGGAGACACCGGAGAGTGCTGTTACCACGCACGTTTCGGGACAAGCATCGCTCCGTGCAGCTACAAACCCCCGGGAAACGGAGGGGCCGGCGCTCAGTAGTGGCCCTGAGCGTCGGCGGCACAGGCAGGCTCCTCTTCGTCTGCGACAGCGTTTCGGGGAACCTGTTTCTGTGTGACACGGGCGCTCAACGGAGCGTAGTTCCCACGTCGAGTGAAGACGTCACCCGTGGTGGGCACGGACCGCGATTGACGACGGCTAACGGCGGTCCCATTCGCACATACGGCGCGAGGCCTATGTGCTTGTGCATCGGTGGACAACGTTTCAGCTGGGATTTTGTGACAGCGGACATTTATTTTAAAAAATGAAAATAAAAACGATCTTTAATAAAATAAAACATAACCCACAGCTGCACTCTTCTGCACTTTAATTTTGGGCAAATAAAAAAACAGCTGGACAAGAGAGTATCAATGTTTTAACGGGCCACAACTGCAGGTGACGTTATCAATAGAGTATGTGGAAGAATGGATAGCGAAGCATCTCCTATGTCATCTGGCACTTATTCTGACAACATGTTGTAAAAACAACAACATCCACGTTGCACGTCACATCACCACATCACTGCTCACGTCACTGTCATAGTATATATATATATATATATATATATATATATACACATATTACAGAATTGCAGAATAACTATGAAATTGCCAAGATAACATTTTCCGGACTACAAGTCGCACCGGAGTATACGTCGCTCTTGTCAAAAAACGTGTCGTTAAGAGAAAAAAAACATATATAAGTCGCTTCGGTGTAGGCTATAAGTCGCATTTATCCACTGAAGTCTTCATCCTCTGTGTTGCTGTGAAGGTCTCACTATCACCGAGCTAGCTATCCATCCAGTTAAACACTTTCAAAGTCTTAGTGCGAATGAGCTTATCTCCATGTTTGACTCGACATGTACACTAATACTGGATTCCGTTGCTCCTTTTACGCTTTGTTAGTAATCTATCAATTGGTGACCCTGACGAGATCTTAGTGAACAGGAGAGACAACAAAGCCAGCTGTTCGCTGGGGACGTTGGCAACGCAGACACACACAAAGAGCTCAAACAAATCGGTAAGAAGAATGCCTGTTAAGACAAAGATTCTTCACTAGTTACACTAGGAAATGTTAGATGTGTGTGTTTGCTGGCGGCCGGCAGATCCTGAAAACAGCTGTGCATTTTAATGTTAAAAAACCTAAATTGATAGAAATAGTCACTCTAAAACCACGAGGCGTTGTTTTGTCACAGGCACGGTGAGTTTAATTTCATTTTGTTTTTACATTTAACCCTGCATGCTATTAATTTTGTGTGTGTTGTATTTTAAACATTAATTTGTGTAGACATTACTTCATGGAGGTGTTTTGTTAGTCTTCAGATATGTGTCTTTTGTTACGTTGGTAGTTTTTAACTATAAATGTGAGAGTATAGATGCTCATTTAAACGGTGGTTTAAGATTTAGAGACACAGTAGATGAAGACTTGAACAAAACGTAGCAGACCAGTTAACGACTGGTAATATGAAGTAAAAACCCTTTAAGAAGAGGTCTGATTAGTGCGAGTGGAAGGCTAGATCAGTGTTCATTCTGTTTTATTTATAACCAAACATAGATTGTGTATTACGACGGGAAATGCGACACTCAAGCGTGAGGTTGACGATATTCTCCTGATAGTGTTTGTCTAGCGTCTTGCTTGGTCACACAAAAGCGTGTTTTAATAACAACAGATAAAACAATAGAGGCTTTTAAAGTCAAATATTACGATAAGGAGAAGTTTATTGCTTAACATCGTAGGGTTCCTAATTTTAAGAGAGGATATCTTCAGGA
>CALSBZ010033111.1:0-14734 GCA_943591055.1 Gobionotothen gibberifrons
CCGTTGGGGGTCCCGCCGACAACTCTTCTGCCGGGGGTACTGCCAACCCCTTGTCCTGTTCCGTTGGAGGCCCCGCCATCATCTGTCTCGCCGGGGGTCATGCCAACTCCTGGTTCTCTTCCGTGGGGGACCCTGCCGAGGCCTATCCCACCGGCTCCGGTTCCTGTTCGGCCGACACCGGGCTCTGCTCGGCCTCTGGAGCTGTCTGGTCTTCTCCCTCGAGCCCGGCGCCCTGAGAGCCACAGTCTTCGCCCTCGATCCCGGCCCTCTGTGAGCCGCAGTCTTCACCCTGAGAGCCCGGCCCCCTGAGAGCCGCGGTCTTCGCCCTCGAGCCCGGCCCCCTGAGAGCCCGGCCCCCTGAGAGCCACAGTCTTCGCCCTCAATCCCGGCCCCCTGAGAGCCGCAGTCTTCGCCCTCGAGCCCAGCCCCCTGAGAGCCGCAGTCTTCGCCCTCGATCCCGGCCCTCTGTGAGCCGCAGTCTTCGCCCTTGAGCCTGGCCTCCTGAGAGCCGCGGTCTTCGCCCTCGAGCCCGGCCTCCTGAGAGCCGCGGTCTTCGCCCTCGAGCCCGGCCCCCTGTGAGCCGCAGTCTTCACCCTCGAGCCCGGCCCACTGTGAGCCGCAGTCTTCACCCTCGAGCCCGGCCCCCTGAGTGCCGCGGTCTTCGCCCTCAAGCCCGGCCTCCTGACTTTCCCGGCCGCGGTTCTCGCCCTCATGCTCGGCCCCCAGACTTTCCCGGCCGCGGTCCTCGCCCTCATGCTCGGCCCCCTGAGTTCGCCCGCGGTGGCCTTCGCCCCTCTATGGACTCTGCCTTGCACACCATACAACACTAAACCCTACACTGTGATTAAAGTCAAAGGCTCAATGGTTACAGCGGCAAGAGATGGACATCGCATAGTCAGGAACTGTTCATTCTTCAAGAAGATCGCTGGAGAGCTAATTGACATCCCACCAGATCCAGTCAGTGATGACTCTCCTGTCACAACAACACCCAGATATCCCACGAGACACGATAGGCGTCCTCCTGCCTATTTACAGGACTATACATAGTGTATGGACTGCTAAACATGTGAATGATACTCTGGGTATATAAAAATGTGTATATCCAACTGTTGTTAACTTCAAGACACTGTTGAGTCATGGTTAAGACAAGAAGTAAGATTTATGTAGGAAACAGTTTTAATGCATTTTCAATATGCATAATATTGTGTGGATTATGTGTTCAAAGCTAAAATGTGAATGCAAAAGTGTTAAAGATACTGTTACAGCAGAATTGCACTAGTTACAGATAACTGTTATGTTAAATGCAGTATAACAGCCAAATGTTTAAAGCTATTAAAAAGAAAAGGGCAATGTGATATTCATGTGAATGTATTGTGCTCTCAGTATAACTGCGCCCCCTGCTGTCAACACAGCATATAGATACACGAGCAGTGATAAAGTACACAGTAAGCATGTATAACGTGTGTGAGCCAGCACTGGTGAATAAACCCTGTTAACGTCCAGCAAGTTGAGTCTTTCATGTACAACATGGAAACATTACAATAGCAAACTCTATCTACTTACTCCAACTCTATATCTACCTAACACCCCTCCTCCCCCAACAATGAATATCGACCAATCACGTTCTTGCTTGATTTGCGGGACCAGCATTGCAGTCTGGAAGAAAAGCAATGTGGAGCGGCATCTCACCACTTCATAAGGAGTTTGACCGGGATTGTCCTTCTGGCAGAATCTACACAACACATCAGCCCCATTGAACACAGCCTACTCGTGCCAGCCTATAAAACACATGAGGGGCAGAGTTTTACTTTGTGTGTGTTGCAACTTGCATATTTATTGTTACGAACTCAGGGTATAGGACCCAATTGCACGACCCAGGAGACAGAGGTAAAGTATTTGTAAGATGCTTTATTTTCAAATAGATGAACAAAAATAACACTTTCTAATCTCTTGATGAGATGACAAAAAGTGAACAAAAGAAAATCGCTCACGTAGTGAGGAACAAAAACATCATGGTATCGGGAGAGCATAGATCTGACCTAGGCATGAGACAAGACAAACTGACAAGGAACACTGGGAGACTGGGGAATTTAAACACACGACAACAAGACACAGGTGGAAACAACCAGGGACGGGGCTGGTGCTGACGGGAGACACACAAGAGGTAGATAATCAGGAAACCTGGAATGACAGGTAAATGATGAGTGACAAAACAAACATAAAACAACATGAAAATGAAACTCCCTTAACATTTCTGTCGGTGCACAACATTTATTGCACTTGACGCACACATACGCATGGCGTAATTTCCACTGGGGACAGGGGGGACATGTCCCCCCCACTTTTTGAAGTCCTGTGTCCCCCACTTTACAAATATGTTTATTATTTGTTTTCAACGCAAGCCGTCATCGCCACGGAGGAGCACACAGCCTCTGTGAGCGAGCGAGACAGAGAGCTAGAGAGAGCACACCTTTATCTATTTAATATAGATGTAAAAAATAAAGTAAGAAATCATTCCAATGTGTAGGCTACTAAAGGGCAGTAAAAAAAAAAACAGTTTAAAATGGCAGTGATTAGTAAAATATGCATAAATAAAACCCTTTAACCCTTCTAAAAGGGTTAAATTAATAATCTTTTTTCTCAAAGCAAGGTTACACCTGTGAGTTGTATGTAGAAGTGTCAGAATCAATATAGATGTTTTTATTTTAAAGTAAATTCTGATTGAACACAGTAAAAACATTAAAAAAAAATGATTGTGTCCGTCCAAAAAAAGAAAACCACCCTTGAATGATGGGTTAGTAGACTAAAAGCTTTAGGAATCCAAACTACAACATATAATAAGTACCCTGTATCAAGATTGATGCAAAACAAGTGACATTTGACCTTTTTTAGAGAGATTTAGCAAAAAAATGGATTTTCCATATCTCTGGCCCCCCTTGCTCGATGTTGCTGATTGACATCTCTTTCTAACAGTCAGAGCCAATGGAATCGAGGGGAACTCCCTCATACTCCTCATAGAGTGGTGAAGTCCCTCCCCTTCCGATGGACATCCATGGGACCTTATTTCGAAAAAAAAATGTATTGAAGTCAATGGAGAGAGAAAGATTATCTTTCGATCCCATTTGAATTGTGCCACGAATTACACATATGATGTTTGTCAATTTAAAAGATAATTTTGCAAGTCAAAAAAAAAAAGTGTCGTAAAACTGTGAAGTAACACATTTGTTTGTGTGAAACGCTCAATGAACTACATCTCTGGTCTCCCACAACAGCACACGTCACCAAGATGGCTGTCACTACTGTCTTGTCAACAAAAGGATTGACTACCCTCACTATCACCACAATGAAACACGTCCAGAAGAATGTCATGCAAAGCTGCCTGCCTGCCTGCCTTTGATTCTCTCTGAACTGCCTGGTCTTTTTAATGTTTAATGTCAACCATTTGTGCAGATAGCATGAAGTAGAAAAGATCGGCGATCGCCGATGCTAGCGTTAGCATTTCTCCCCCAGGCTTAAATGGTGTATTATAGAATGATCACACAGGTGTGACAGTACTCTTCAAAGGGTTCACGAAATATGACTACTACTCTTACTGTTTAACATTTTGGGTTACTTAATGTTACTTCATCTTAAGGCTAATAAAAATGACAAGGCTGTAATGCTAACTAACGTGCTAGCTACTAGCTAGGTAGCTAACTTGATCCAGCCACTCCTGGTCCTTTCATCAGACGGGAAGCGAAAGAACGAGCAAGACCCATTGCTGGTATGATAACAACCTGGTACTAAGCACACAGGCATCTTGTTTTATTATCAAAAAATTAAGTATTTTAACATTTATTTTTATTATTCTAAATGACTTAGGGGGATCCAATCTGAAGCTAGGGGACGACGAAACCCCCCCCCCCCGGGATTGACGCCCCTGGTGGGACCGCCGGCTGCCTTAGTAGTGTGAGATTTATTAAAAGGCACATCTTGTATGTCGTAATTGCATATATATTTATTTCAATAACCATATGCTGTCTGATGCAGATGTTTATAATATTCAACAGGTTGGTTTCTGGTAAATTATTGTAACAATTTAAATAAGCAACAACAGAACAAACAAAGATTGCAGTGCCACATTGTGCATGCATGCTTTAGTGTCTATGAAATAAATAACTGACTAAATAATGACTTGAGTGAGCATTGATTGATTGACTAAATACTAAAAGTGACTTTTAAGACCTTTTTAATACCTCAGAAATAAATAAAATGAAATGAAAAAATTGCATTACTGCATCAAAAGTAATCAACTACTATAAAAATGGTCAAACATTGGCCCAATTGTCAAATAATATAAGAAAGCCATCTACAAGCTCACAACGCCTCGCATTGCGTGGCATTTACCTCATTCACACCAACGCAACTCCGGTTCAAGCTCCGTGTTAGAGCTTTTCAGGTTCAGAACCGGTTCTTCGGTTTAGCTCTAGCTCTTTTCACACAGCCCAGAGTCCACTGGTAATGCGTCATTGCGTCATCGTTTGCGTCATGACGTTACCATTTGCGTGCCTGCTTCATAAAGCCAAACCGCGCGGATGAAATCAGTTGCATTCATTTCTTATGCCTCTATCTGCAGCTTTTGCGGAGTCATTTCTGTGGTGACTATATTCTTATAAACAAGTGTACTCGTGTCTCTGCCCCCGCCTCGACGTAAGCGTGACGTATGTGGTGCTTTTGCTCTGGCCGGAAACATTTTTGGTGCTTGAAATCAACCGGATTCCGGAGCTAAGAGGCTGCTCAGCTGCGGTATGAAGAGGAAAACCCAGTGCTTTTCAAGCTCTAGCTCCGGGCCGGCCCTGAAACACCGTTGGTGTGAATGAGGTAATTGTGAGCTTGTACATCTGCTATTTTCAAAAGTGCACAACGAGACTAGATGGATGGATGCTGCACCACACACCCGCCGTGGCCTGTCTGACTGAGTGACGTCACCCCCTGATCCCACTGGGAGCGTCTGCGCTGCGTTACGTTGTGGCTGTGCCGTGCTGCGACCTCCTCCTGCGTCGTAACCCACCAGGCGCGTTTCAAAACGTTGCGGAAGCGGAGCGTCATATGTGCAGCCTCGCAGTTGTTGTTGATTTTGGAATATTTCCTGGACATTTGTACTTCTACAAGTAGGCTACGTAGTTACATGGTTTATGTTTGTGTCTGTTTAAATCGTGTTTATTGTTGTTATTTCCTATTTTGTTGTGTTGTAGACTACAGACAAAGTTAAGAATAATTGTAATATCCCAGTTATAAACGACATGAATCATAGATATGTTGCTGTATTTTAGTGGTAAAAAAATAATATATTATAATTATTCTATATATATAATTTACACAGTGCCTGTAAACCGGAGGAGAACGCTGGCATTTCTCCTCCTACTTGAAAGACTACGGAGGGATAGGGGCTGCAAAATTAGTTTGTGTGTGTGTGTATATATGCTATATATGGTCTGAACGTTCCACTTCCTGCCTGCCCGACATTACCTTACGGCTGCGCCGCGTCAAAAATAGGATTCATCCTATATTTTAGAAATTCCTTGGGGCGAGGAGCTTCTGGGACGCTTCGAGTCGCGGCGTAGCGGGTCTGGTGGAATAGCACCCATTGACTAGAGTGGCCGCGATCGCTAAAAACCCCGCGGCGCAGCCGTAACGCGGCGTAGACGCTCCCGGTGGGATCAGGGGGTCGAGTGTCTGCTCTGCGCGCTGCACGTTCACTTTGAGAGCAGGGAAGGGAGGGGCTGCAGCCAGGGCACGTACGGGAGTGCCGCGGGGCACGTGTGGGGATGTCTGACAAAATTACAACGTGCATTTGGGGCATCGTTGTATATATTAGAAGCTTTTAATCCAGAATTGATCGATGTTACCATGAGCCACATACAGTACACTGTAAAAAAAAAAAAGTGTTAATATTACATATTAATTCAGACAAACATCGATGAGACAGTTAATTTATTGCAGCAGTCTGCATAGATTTGGTACTGGTCTAAGAGTGTTCAACTAATTCAGTTATTGTTCAGTTAAAATGCATTCAATTATGTCTGCCATCTTATATATTTATATTTAAGGCTTTACTGATGTGCCACAATAATGTCACCTAATGTTATTCAGTTAAAATATGAATATTTTGGCTTTCCAAGTTAACATTGATTGATATGACTGCATTGTGGCATTGTTTGGGACGACCTAATTAAAATAGCGTCCGCCGTCCTCTTTGAGAAACATACACAACGCAGACAGACACCGGTCACAAAAGTATCAGATAGGCTTCAATTTACTTTTGATTGTCTATAATTAACTATTATAAAATATCGGCGTTTTAACACTACGTTTATATATGTACTTATTTTTTACGGTTTGCATATGAGGTGGTCCGCGAAAATCCTTGATAATAAATAGTGGTCCGCATAAACAAAAAGTTTGAGAACCCCTGCTCTACTGGACTCTATGGGCAGTACCCTCTATGCAAGCATTCACCTACTGAGATTTCTATAGACGTAGCCGGCCTTGGGGCATCCAATGTAATCAAAAAAGTCAACCAACGAACTAGATTCTTGTAAAGGATCTCCTCTCTGGTAAACAAGAATACCCTGAAGACTCTGGCAGGAGCACTCATTCAAGGGTACTACGACTATGCTTGCACCTCATGGTACCAAAGCACCTCAAAGGCGCTAAAAACAAAATTACAAACATCACAAAACAAACTGGTCAGACTACTGCTTGACCTTACTACTAGAACCCACCTCACCCCTGCCCACTTTGACAACCTAGGATGGCTTAGAGTAGACGACAGAGTACAGCAACTTGCAATGGGCCTGGTCTACAAGATACCACTAAGGTACCCATGTACATGTCAAAATACTTCCCAAAGGTCAGTGAATACCACGACCACAACACCAGAGGGAGCTCCACAAATCATGTTAAACCCAGATTTGGCTCAAACAAGGGACGAAACACGTTTCGCAATTATGCCACAACAATGTGGAACCCCCTACCCACAGCTGTAAAGGAATGTGAATGTGTGCTGCATTTATTTGGTCAATTTAAACGGTAAGTAACGTTATTATGTCATATTATTATATGGCGTGACCTGTGCCGCTGCGCGTTCATCATCTGCAAGGTGCTTACACAGCAGTCAATGATGGACATCAGAAAATGGTTAAAACAACCAGCCCTTATCGCCAGCAGTAACACTGCATCTACTGCAGTGACAGTATGACAGTTCAGATCATGGGGACATTACGTTACCCGCGGCCACTGTCGTGGACACTAACGTCCTCCACTGCACCCTCTCTAATCTGAGATGCACCCTGAGTCATTTTGTTCTGGAACCGGGCCTGGTCCACCAATAACTGTAAGAAGGATAATAATAGATAATAGAGCCCAACTCACAATATAGGGGCTCTATTCTCCGCTCCTCACGCCATCGCTGGAATCCCAGCGACTTCGGCCTGTAACAGGCTGTGGTGGATCCAGCTCTAGCTGCCTGGATAGACTGAATAACGCTGTTAGACATTGCACCCTGTCTCAGCCTGTCCCTCTCAGGAGCCAAGCCTGAAGAGGACGGCCCAGAGTGGGTAACGCCCCGATTGCACCTGCCTCTTGAGACATCGACCCCCAGAACTGGGGCTACCAGGGCTGGCCCACCTTCATCTGTGTCATCTCTGAGTACCAAGGAGGCCCGACGTGATCCGGTGCCACTAGGATGACTGCCAGACGTTCTCGCCTCACTATCCCCAGGAGAGGGAGAATGAGACGCAGTGGTGGAAAGGCGTATAGCAGCTTCCTTGGCCATGGCTCGTGTGCAAACGCGTCCACCCCCAAGGGCGGGTCGTCGGTAAATAGGCGTTTTAAAAAAACATTAAAAACCTCCATAAACATAGCCCTATTAAGACCTAATAAAACCCCTTTTAAAAGCATTATAAAAGCTCTGTGAGGACAAGACCGTTTTAAAAGACTGGAAAAACCAAAGATCAAGTTCCTTAAAAGTTATTGGGAAGGAGAGGACTGGAGGAGTTAAAAACCGAGGCACTGGCGGGGTTAGGTTGAGGAAGAGCGTAGGGCTTCTCATTCGCCTGGCAGGGGGCCGGCCCCTCGACATGAGGTCGGCCCCCCTGTTCTCCAGTCCCGGGATATGGAAGGCTCTCAGAGATAACACCACCTCTGAAGCCCATAACCACATACAACGCCTGTTGGTGAGGTATGGGGTGCTCTTTTTCCAATTGATCGCAAAGCCTAATTTGGTTAGGTGTGTGATCAATTGTGCTGTGCAAAGCATTGCCTGTTCCCTGGACCCGGCCATGACTATGAGGTCGTCTAGGTAAAAGAAAACTCTCATGCCGTGGGCGCGCAGCGGTTGAAGCGCAGTGGCCACACATTCACTGAACGTGCGTGGGGATAGAGAGTAGACGAACGGTAATCTGTTGTACTCGTAGGTTATCCCCTGGAAGGGAAAACGCAGATACTTTCTGTGCTCCGGAGCAATTTCCACATGAAAGTATGCGTTTTTCAGGTCGATGTTGGTCAACCAAGCGCCGGTTTGCACTAGCCCCATTAACTATTTTATAGTTAAAGGTGAGGTGTCATGGCCATTTCCACTGATCATAATTCCATTGTTGAGGTATACTAAAATAGAAAAATACTGTGCAATTTTCCAAACTCACATTGGTTTCGCATACAGCATCTCTGTAAAGTGTGTGTATTCAGCAGTATTCACTTTCTCCACTAAACGGCTCGTTGCCCCACGACCCGGAAGAATCAAATGGATGATGACGTTTCACCAACGAGGCGTTTTGGGGAGGTATTTTCTGTTTGAGAGTTTTACTCGCTACAGGGTGTACTTTGAGGGTTTTGACTCTACATGCATAAAAACCTTCATAACACACAAGGGGACGGGTAATAACCGGAAAAGCATGACATGTGATCTTTAACATGCAGAATTTTCTGCAGGCAATGTAGCGATTCAGGCTGCTGAGATCTAGAATAGGTCTGAATTCCCCTGTCTTCTTGAAAACCAGGAAGTACATGGAATAAAGACCCTTTTCTCTGTGCTGAAGGTGCACAAACAGACACCACTTTTTTTTGCACCAGAGCCTGATTCTCTGCTGAGAGGAAACCCATCTCCTCCTGGGATGACAGATTTACCTCTTGCATGCCTTTGAATGGAGGTGGGATGCTGCAAAACCGGAGTGAATAACCCCGTTTCAGCGTCCTGTCCATCCACTTTGTTAGTACACAACTGAGTTTCCATTGCCCATAACATTGTGTTAGGGACAAGCTCCTAGCTGTGGGGCCCCAGCTATGAAGCTGTGATACTCTCTGGTGACCCGTTCCGCTGCAAAACCCCCCATGAAGGCAAGTTTTGCCCATGGAGGGTCGACACAGAAAGGGACGATTTTTTTACCGAGGTCCCTGAACGCACCGCCGCTGTGTTCACCACTACGGTAAACAGCATTAATCGGAGTCTTTATAGGCGTAGTGTGTTCTACTGAGGTCCCTGAACGCACCGCCACGCGCTCTTGTGTGAGTGCAGGCTCCGCCATAATGCTGTTTTCACCACTACGGTAAACAGCATTAACTGGAGTCTTTGCTCTAGGCGTAGTGTGTTCTCTGACAGTAATACACCGGCCATAATGCCCCTGTAACTGCATAGCGCTTTCCTTTTGATAGCACTCCCTGTGTGCTCCACAACAGCACGCCGGCAATAGCGTCTCTTGAACCCGCACAGTGCTTTGACAGCACTCGGTTTATTCCATTCACATGCACACGCCTACCTGCTGGCTCCCTATACTGGGGTTTACAGCAGGGGGCGGGGAGTGTAGGACAGTGTTTCTTCCTCTGGGGATGGGCAAGAATCAGCCACGCTGCGATTGCTCCTTATCCTGTGAGCAAGGAGATCGATCCAAAGAGCCCTTCCGTAAACACGGGGGGTCCCAGGAGATCAACACGGTCCTCTTTGGAAAGTGCCATGCGGCGTGATATCCCAGGGACATCACACGGCAGGCAGCGGCGGCGGCCTGTGATGAAGTAGGGTCGACCCTATATCATGTGAAGCCACCGAGCACCGGTCCCCGGGGGAACCGGGCCTGGGGCAAGGCCTGTGGACCAAGCTACTTATTCGGCCTTCAATCCTATTTCGAGCGGAGCCCAGCGGCGAGACGCTTCTGGGACGCTTCTGAGCCATTGACTAGAGTGGCCGCGATCCTTGCGGACACCGCGGCGCAGCCGCAACGCGGCCGTAACGTGCCGCAGACGGACCCGGTGGAAACTAGGGGTAAGTGTGTTAGGTCTAACTCTTGTGTGTGTTCTGCTCCGCTCACCGGTCCGTCACAGCGGGTGGAGCTGCAGGATTTCTGCTTCACACACGTTGCATATATACCGCTATTTTATTGTCATTTTCAGACACCTTAAAATACTGCCAGACTGGTGAAGCTATTTTGGCGAGCTTGTTTTGCCACACAGAGAAAAGTGTCATGTATTTTACGTCATGCGATCGGCTCTCGCGATCGGCCTTTATAGAGAGCACCGATCGATCGGCAGAGAGTGAGTATCGGCCGATATCGATCGCCACGCAAAAACTGCGGCATTTTTACAGCCCCTTATGGGTACTGCAATTTGTGAAGTGCTTTCCTCTGTGGTGTAACGATCAGCACTGCACCACGGAGGAAAGCGGCAGAAAGTTGCCTGGAGTTAAAGAGAGCGGGGCTGCGTTGCGTGCATGGCTTCCATCTGCAGGTAACGGGGAGACGCGCTCTGGCAGCGGTCTCGTTCAGGATCCGAAAATACAATTTAAATATTTCTCACACTTATTCCACTTATTCCTAGTGTCACGGACGTCTTCAACAGGTCCCTGCTGCAGTGCCAGGGGTTGCCGACCCCTGTTATAGATAAATAGATATATAGATAGATAGATAGATGGGGTTATTAAACCTACATTCTTTTGTGTGACTGTACCTGCAGTTCCTCCCTGACTTCCATCACTCTTTCTCTCTCTCTTTCTCTCTGCCTGTCCTGTTGCTTCGACTGACGTAGTCTTTTCATTATATCTGAGTCAGTGTAAAAATAAAACAATACAATGTTATATCTTCAATGTTTTACTCAAATTGAAATGACAGAAAAGCATTGCAAGGTTTGTTAAAAGGTAATCCTTCTGACATTGGATGAATGTAATTAACTTTAGCTCTCTAGCTAGTTTATTCACGCAATTTAAACCAAAGTTTAGCCTATAGAGTGGCGAAGTCCCTCCCCTTCCGGTGGACCTCCATGGGACCTTGAATTGTGCCACGAATTACACATATGATGTTTGTCAATTTAAAAGATAATTTTGCAAGTCAAAAAACGCTCAATGAACTACCTCTCCCGTCTCGCACCACACACCAAGACGGGCGTCACGTTGGCACATTTCTGTTCTTTCTTTCAGAATGAGGCGAAAAGTATTAAAAGAGGTGAAAATCACTCCAAGTCTGGGCATGTTGAGAGCTGTACATACACACAAGGGGAATTAGTCGGTTCCTAAGAGCCAGCATGCGGGACCGGGATTCTAGGATTTGTAGTCTTTCTAGTTGCGTCTTTTTCTAGTCTTATATTTCAACAGTTTTACGACAAACTGTGACTTTTTTTACATGGAAATATTTTTTTTTATTAACAAACATCATATGTGTAATTCATGGCACAATTCAAACGGGATCGAAAGATAATCTTTCTCTCTCCATTGACTTCAATGCATAATTTTTCAGAAATAAGGTCCCATGGGGCGGAAATAGATGGGCGTGACTTCACCACTCGATAGCTGCAATATAAATTAGTGTGCATCTTGTTGTTGGACGTCCACTGAATAACGTAGAGCGTTCACACAGGATCTGCTGGTCATATGATGTCCTGTGAGGAACAGAAACACAAGCAGCCCACTGGACTCAGATCTCTAGATACCTCATCACTCCTCCTCTAGACTCAGATCTCTAGATACCTCATCACTCCTCCTCTGGACTCAGATCTCTAGATACCTCATCACTCCTCCTCTGGACTCAGATCTCTAGATACCTCATCACTCCTCCGCTGCTCCGATACAAGTCCAAGCTGCGGAGGTTTGTTGATACAAATGATGTTGATGATGTCGTCTTCTTCCGTTTGCTTTAATCAAGGCTACGTAGTTATGCAGCGCCCCCATCGTCAGTAAATGGAAGTACTACAAATAACCCAGTTTAGTGCAATTATTTCACAAGTTTTGTTATATACACAGCTCAGTGACCTCAATGGTGGATACGGCCCTGTGTGTGTGTGTGTGTGTGTGTGTGTGTGTGTGTGTGTGTGTGTGTGTGTGCGCGCGCGTGTGTGTGTGTGTGTGTGTGTGTGTGTGTGTGTGTGTGTGTGTGTGTGTGTGTGTGTGTGTGCGCACGCGCGCATCAGTATTGTATCCGGTCTAAAAAGGTCTAAAACATTTATTTAATTATACATGTTATTTACACAAAATAAGAAGATGCCATGGAGTTTCAGATTGGAAATGTCTTTCTATGAAACACATCTGGCCACTCTTTGGTCCAACTCAGTGTGATGTGAAAGATGCATTTTTACAGCCTACACATTTGGATGTCAGCTAGCCATCATTTGTGTCATAAATGGATTTCCATGAGGTGGGGAGCAGAGGGTTTGGATATTACCAGTATATGTGCAGCTTACACTATTTGTCTATTCAACGTTTGTGCAAAGACTTCCTAATCCCCTTCGGCCCCTTCTCCCCCATTTTAGCCCCAGACCCCCCCCCCCCCCCTGTAACCTGATCCTGCGCTGAAGGTTCCAGCTGGACCATCCTCTGCTGCGTTGTGTCTCCACCTCGACTTCCTGTCCGCCTGCACTCATCTCTTTTGGCAGATTCATCGGACAGCTGTCATTACATCTTTATGTGTGTGTGGGAGTTTGTGCACACTACTTTTTTAAACAAGGACCCAATGTGCAGGAATGGTTGAAAGTTAAGATGATACTCATTCAAACAAGGACTTAAGTATTAGATTACATGGCAGACAATATTTAGTTATTGGTTAAGGGTTAAGGTTTGGTATTTAGAATCAGAATCAGAAACAGGTTTATTACCAGGTAGGTTTACACTTACGAGGAATTTGACTAGGTGTCATGGTGCATGCATAACAATAAAACAACAATTAAAACACAGTGTTGATACAGCAGTTGCCATTGCACTGTTCAGAGTCCTTGTCTCCTTCAGTCCATCTCGCACAACAAGCTGTAATGAATGTGCAAAGCACTGTAGTCGCTGTTGACGGCAGCTGCTCTGGATAGATTCCACATCGTCCTGGATATTCTCACTTATATCCTCCCATAAGTTGCTGTTTTCCAGGTCGTCTTCAGCATCTTCACTCTCAGTTGTTGCAGAGGGGAAACAAACAGTGAAGGCTTTCTTCATATTTGCTGCATTGTCACAGATAATGTAATCTAATTTGTGTTTTATATTGAAGTTGTCACATATCTCCTCAAATGTCTCACTTATTCTTTCTCCAGTGTGTGACCCTGTGAATCGTTCACAATTTAAGAGAACTGTCTGCAGGCTTGGGCTGTTTTTCTCTATTTCCATAAAGTGGGCTGTTACCCCTAAAAAGCCACGCATGCTTCGGTCAGTCCAGATATCAACAGTCACAGACACATTGTCTGTCTTTTCTAGTTTGGATTTGATCTTGGACTCTTTGTCTGCTGCAAGCTCACTCAGACGTCTGGTTACGGTGCTTCGACTTACTGGGCAGTATCTCTCCTCTACCACTGACATGAAATTCTTGAAGCTAGGCTTGTCAATCAAAGACAGAGGCAGATTGCATGACATGATGAGATCCTGTATTATGGATTCAGTAATGGCCTTCTGTCTGGGATGGCTCTGGCTGTATATCTGCACACCTTTTGCCTGAGTCAAGAACGCATCAAGGCTGCTCTGTCCCTCTTCACTGGGCTGGTTTTAGATTTTGTTGAATTCAGAAAACCTGTACATGAACGACATGGAAAATGAATTAGGCTCTTAATTATAGTAATAAGATCTGGATGATATTGCTAACAATTTTATGTGTAGCAAAGCTAATCTAATCAATCTTTTATTTCTGAATATAGAGAGGGTTGCTAAAAAAAATACAGACAAAGTCAGAGTAACAGGAAAATATTGCTAACATTAGTCATGCAATAATTACTAATCATCCAATCACAGTTATAGTAGGCCTCATCTGCTGGACACAAAATTAACACCATTTACCAGCCAAATGCTGGTAAATCATGCAAGTGGCTGGTACTGTATGTTGCACGCACCAGCCAAAAATAACAATGGCAATCTATTGAGTGGCTGGTAAAATTTCAACATTCACTAGGCTAGCCATTTGGCCAGTGGACAAAAATGTTAAAATTTGACCTCTGCAACCGTATTATTTAATTACACTGGGTCTCTAATGACATCTTTTAAGTCTACTATAAATAAACATATTCCTCTATCCTCTCACTCAAACCCAGTGTAATGGTAACCTGATAAACCTGTAACATTAACACTAGAACCGCCAGAGATTTTTTATACCTACAACCGCCACCGGGGGTCAAATTGACCCCGAATTATAATGCATTGTTTTTCAAGGTAAAATGTTCTTTTATTGATAAACAAGGTATTTTGTCGGCTGTACATCAATGCCGACCAGAGGTTGCGCTAGATTTTTTACAGGGGGGGGGGGGGGGGGGG
>CALSBZ010033114.1:0-11091 GCA_943591055.1 Gobionotothen gibberifrons
GTGTGTGTGTGTGTGTGTGTGTGTGTGTGTGTGTGTGTGTGTGTGTTAGTAGGGCTGAACATTAATGAAGGTTAATGAATTAGAAAAGTAGAAAAGAGATGTGATGGTTCTCTCTCTGTTGTCTCATCATGTGTCATTTGTGAGTTTTCTTTCTACTACTCCTACAAGTGCTACAGCGACTCACAGAATTAGAGCTTCATTCCACGTATTACCAAGCGACATCAGAGGACAATTAATCCTTTGTGGTTGGCGCTGTAACAAACATCAGGAGGTGTAGGAAATTGAATCATCCAATCTCGCCACAGCCGCCCATGAATGTATGCATAACAACTCTGCAGGTTTACTCATTTACAAGTTCTGCAGTCTAAGCTACACTGTAGCATCAGGTGACATGTTTTTTATTCCCCAGAACACCAGTGGCGAACCGTCAGGGCCTTCAAGGTATTCAGAGAATACCCTGGAACACTCAGATAAAACAAACAAAAAATCGATTTGATTATATAAATAAAATGAATATAAAATGAATAAATGAGAATGGTATCTGTGTTGTTGATCTGTAATATTACAGTGTTACGTTGATTTGTTTGTCCTTCTCGGACCATGCACTACGCATTTCAGTGGTTTTGTGTTAGAAAAGAAAGCAACCAATCAGATCTTGTCCTTCAACCAAGGTATTCTACATCCTTGATCGAATGCCCTGGCCGTTGCACTGAATGAGAGTGCACGTTTGGACTGACAGTTTGATCAACCAATCATATATTGATTTGTAGCCAATGGGCGTATTCTTTCAGAGTTTCCCTCGGTTTTCTAGAAGGCCCGATAGTTCACTGGCTCGAGACAGAGGATCTAGAGGAATGCGACGAAGCAATTCATGCCGTTTTATTGTTTTTAACGTTGAAATGACAAGTGCAACAGGTGAAGATGAAGTTGTTGCGGAATTGTTGTGAGTACCCTTTTCAAGACGACAATTCAGTGAAAAGACGGACATTATAACGGGGGGGGGGGGGGGGGCTTGTGTCTACAGAAGGACCAGTTGTGATAGACACGGTTCGCCACTGCAAAACACACACTACTGTTAATGAACATATTGTTGTCCACCTGGATGGGTACTTTTATAGTCAGTTGTGTAATATCGATCTCTAATATTTTATGCATGCCTTTTAATGAATATTTTGCCTCTTCACTTTTGCTGTAACAATGTAAATGACCCCCTCTGTTGTTATTCTGATTCTCAGTGTGAAAAAACGTTTGTAGAGAGTACTTGTCCATGGACAAGTGACTTTGGCAATTTACTTGCGGATCCGCTGTGTGTAGAAAGAGAGAGAGAGAAAGAGAGAGAGAGAGAGACGCTGAGCTGCACCGTGCAGTGATCAGCTGATCCGGAGCATAGAGAGAGAGCTGCGGTCTCAAAGGCTCGGCCTCGCCTCCTGTCCTCACAACTCTTATTATTCCCGGGACCGGACAATTGTTATTTGTTCTTACTCGGAACCGAGTTTTGCTTCCCAACCCTGCCACTGTGCTTCCAGCCCCAATAATTTGTCTGTCAATAAATGAGGGCGAAAAACGTCACTTGTCCACCGGACAAGTCAATTGAAAGATCTACTTGTCCAATATTGTAAATAACACGTCCCGGACGGTGGGACGTGTGCTTTTTCGCACACTGGATTCTGTAGTATATTTTGACTCCACCCCACATACACCACCTGCTGCCATCCATGGTCCTTTCATATGTGTTGTTGACAATATGAAAAACACATTACTAATGTACAACTCATTACTGCCATTAGCAGTCAGGGTATAATCCTTTAAATCAGGATTCAAACTGGTGGCTAATGGATTTGGGTCCAACTACAGCGTGATAAAAGATGGCTGCCATCCAATCAGAAGCCAGTACCTCTGTTGTGGTGTTACAGGTGTCACTAACAGCGTGCATTTAAGTGGATTGTCATTATATAATAAACATGCACAGCTCAGAACCTGGCAGCCACTTACACATGTAGACACACACACACACACACACACACACACACACACACACACACACACACACACACACACACACACACACACACACACCATCAGCTGTGGTGTAAGTCATCAGGCCAACAAGCTGTTTAAATATTCAGCCAGTGTTGCTGTGACAGCGGCCGCAGAGGACTTCATTAACATTTAGCTGCACCTGTTCCCTCGCTGCTCCTCATCCTGCTAATTGATTACAGCAGACCTGATTACTGAGGAGGGGGGGGCAGAAGGAGGGAGGGAAAAAGAAAGGGATGAATTGAATAAATGTGTGTGTCGACCAAATTCCTCCATGCACTCTTCTCTCTCTCTCTGTGGTTGGCTGTCACAACACGCTTCATTAGCTAATTAGCCACTTTGACAGGACACAGTTTGATGTGAGGTCTCCATGGAAACAATACAGAAGTTAAATTAATGTTGGAGCAACTCCCACAGAGACATACAGAGGCATCCATGAAGGAGTACACAACCTCCACCTCCACTACCTCCACCTCCTTTACCACATACACCAGGGATGGGCAACTTTGATGGTGGTGCGGGCCACATAATTGATGTACTGGCCACCAGGGGGCCGCAGATTCACTTGGAACACACCCACACACAAATTCCATGTATTGTATGTAATTATTAACAAATATACTAAGTCTCTAATCTTCATTGACATTTTACAATCTTTCAGGGAACATCCTCTAATAAGCTCACTGAACAAATATCAGTTCACAGAAATGTTATTTAATTTTTACAAGTGGCATGTTTGTATTGAACAGGTTATTTAACAGTGGAATACAACATTAAAACATTTTAACATGAAGTCATGAACACTAACTGAGTGTTTCTCTGCTTCCTTGCATCATTTGCCAACTCCGAATGAGTTTAGCTGTAGGCAAGGACTGGGTTTTCTGCATGTTAATGCTAGAAGCCTAGTGCCCAAATTAGATGTTTTGAAGACCTGGTTTTTAGTTGCTAAACCTGATATTGTTGTAGTTTCTGAAACCTGGTTAAAACCGTCTGTCACTGACACCGTTATTCACATTGATGGATATAATGTATTCAGAACGGATCGTAGGGGCAGAGCTGGTGGTGTTGCAATATACACTGCTGAGAAACTACAGTGCTCAGTCCTTCACTCAATTTCAATTCCAAGGCAATTTGAGTTGCTAGCTGTCCAAATAACTATAGCAAATTCTCCTCTCACTGTTATTGGCTGTTATAGGCCTCCATCGGCCATCATGGATGCAACTACTAGCCTTACTGAATTGTTGTCTACGTTTTCTTCTGAAATCATATTATTGGGTGATTTGAATTGGGACTGGTTGAGTGATAAATCTTCACAGTTTAAGCATGTTTGTGATTCTTTGAATTTAACTCAGTTTATTGATAGTCCCACTAGAATAAACCCTGCCAAACCCAATAACGATTCCCTTATAGATGTCATTCTAACAAATGCAGCTCATAAGTACGTGTCTGTTGGTGTTCTTCCTAATGATATCAGTGACCATTGCACTATTGCTTGCATTAGGAGCACTAAGTTGCCCAAAGCCAAGGGCCTTATTGTACTCAGGCGCTGCTTCAAACACTTCTCTGAGCAGGCTTTCCTGCACGATCTGGCAGAGGTTAAATGGCACTTCATAGCGTTAATTCCATCTGTCGATGTTGCCGTCCAATTTTTTATTGATCACTTTTTATCGATTATTAATAGACATGCCCCCCTTAGAAAATTCAGAGTCAAGAATAGGAACACTCCATGGTTTACTAGAGAATTATCTGATCTCATTCATGATCGCAATAAGCAATGGTCTTTAGCTAGAAAGTCTAACACTAGTGACGACTGGCTTCTTTTTCGTGTTCTCAGAAATAAATGTTCAGCCCTTATTAAAAAAGCTAAAGCTGATTACTATCTGAGCTTAACCACTGATTGTTTTAATGACCATTCTAAGTTCTGGAAAACAATTAAATCACTTCAGAACAAGAAGGTTTCTAGTTTCCCACAAAAACTGAAGGTCAGTGATTCTTTTATTTCAGATTCAGATGGTATGTCTAATGCTTTCAATGCTCACTTCAAAAAGGCTGGTCACATTTTTGATGAGCAAAGTCATGACTCTCTAAATGGTCGTACTCACAGCCCTAGTCAAGAGATGAGCTCCCCTGTTTTTGATTTAGCTTATTTCTCGGTCTCTGAAGTCTTACAGGGTTTGCACTGAATTGATCCTAAAAAGTCTGCCGGGCCTGACGGCCTCGACCCGTTCTTTTTAAAAATTGCAGCTCAGATTATTGCACAACCAGTAACTGATATTTTTAATCTCTCCCTGTCCTCTCACACACTGCCAGCTGTGTGGAAGCAAGCTCTGGTATCGCCCCTCTTGAAAGCTGGTGATCCCACTGAGTTAAATAACTATCGTCCTATCTCAAATCTTTCTGTGTTATCAAAGATTCTTGAGTCCCTAGTTTCTACTCAGCTAAAACTTTTTTTAAATTCACACAACATCCTTAACCCTATGCAATCTGGATTCAGATCAAAGCACAGTACTATGACTGCCAGTATGAAAGTCTTAGACGATATTAAGGCTGCTTTGGATACAAAATCTGTTTGTGTTGCATTGTTTATTGACCTAGCCAAAGCATTTGACACTGTAGATCACCACATTATGTCTAATGTTATGTTGGTGTCTCGTTTCGGTCATAATGCCATTTGCTGGTTTCAGAGTTATCTAACCGACCGTACTCAATGCGTCAGGTTGGGTAGCACTGTCTCTGACCCTGTCACCTTGGAGAAGGGAGTTCCACAGGGCTCTATTTTTATTATATGTAAACAATATTTGTAATCAGATGCAATTTTCTACCTATCATATGTATGCTGATGACACTATTGTATATTCATGTGCTCCTTCTCTGGATATGGCCGTTTCCAATTTAAAATCTGATTTTATCACGCTGCAGCATGCACTTCTTGATTCCAAACTGCTTTTGAGCAGTAAGAAAACCAAAGCAATGCTTTTTGCTCCCAAGTCCTCTTGCCTCTCCATTGACACCCTTGATGGCGTCTCTGTTGAGTTTGTCGATACCTACAAATATCTTGGCTTTTGGTAGGACAGTAATCTGAACTTCAAACACCATATTGAAGTTCTAACAAAGAAATTGAAATTCACTCTTGGCTTCCTTTACAGACTTAAATGTTGTTTTTCAACTTCATCCCGTAAAAGGTTGGTCTCTGGCTTATTCCTGTCCCAGCTGGACTACGGTGATACCATTTATAGATTTGCCTGTCCCACTGTTTTGGCCAAACTTGACCCACTCTACCATGCTGCACTGCGTTATATATCAAATGCACCCTATAGGACTCATCATTGCAAACTGTATAGCCTAACTGGATGGTCCTCACTCACTATGCGTAGGATACAGCACTGTTTTTTATTAATGTATAAAGCCATTTTAGGTCAGCTTCCACTGTACATATGTGCCAGATTTGCTCCAGTTTGTGACTCTTACAACCTCAGACCCAGTGCCTGGATACGGTTCCAGGTGCCTGGATACGGGTCCAGGCACCTGGATACGGGTCAAGGTGCCTGGATACGGGTCCAGGTTCCCGCTGTGCGGACTGAGGCTGGGAAAAGGAGTCTCTTTTATTATGGTCCTTGGTCTTGGAATGACCTTCAATCACGCCTCAAACTGAGAGCACTTGTCTCTATAGCATGTTTTAAATTGAAGTTGTCAGAAGTCCTTACCACCAGCTGCTCTTGCAGTAATAAGTAGTACATTTCTTAATGTCCTAATGTGCTCAATGTAGTGACTGCTTTTTCGTCTTTTGTTTTCTTAGTTATGTTCTCTGTATTTTATATGTTTGTGTTATGTGTAACGTTGCTGCCTTCTTGGCCAGGTCAGCATTGTAAATGAGATTTTATCTCAATGCTTTTTTATCTGGTTAAATAAAGGTTAAATAAAATAAAATAAAAACTAACCCAGACATTAGTTGTCTAACTTGAACCTAAGACACTTGTAGCCTGTCTCTGCATTCCCCTTACTCCACAACAAGGGGAATGTCAACACAGACACCTGTCAACCCGCACTCTGCTGTTCCTCAGCGCCGGTATTTGAAATCATGCACGCAGCTCGCGACGTAACTAGGAATCTAGTGGACGGTATCAGTACTACAAGTAAAAAAAATTAAAAAAATTAAAATAAAATGTTGGGGATTTTGACGGAGATTTTACGATCCTGTCCGTCAAAATGACGGGCAGCGGAAAAATGTAGCGCAACCTCTGCTTGGCACAATAATTGCCCTAACCTCTCATACTCAAGAATGCCAACAATACACCCAGAGGATTATGTGCTACTTCAAAGAGCAAATAAACAGATAACAGAGCTTAAGGAGGACATCTGACGGTTTTCTGATGAGCTGAAAGAAAAAGACTCTCGTGTCCAGCCTCATGGAGGTGGCCTCGGGGCAGTCTAACAGCTTGCCTCGCTCAGAGCAACTATCCATGACACAGTTATGTGGGATCCTTCCACCTGTCCACGGCCTTCCTCCTGCTCGACACCTGGCCATCAGCCGCCGTGGTCAGAGGTAGTGGGGAATGGGGTGACCTCACCTCTTTTCCTAAGCCTTCACAACAGCTTCAAGACCCTGTCCGATTATCCGGTCCATCCAGCTGATGCTTCCGCGGCTCTGACCCGTCCAGATCTGCACCCTGCCGACACTGCAACTTCTGCGCCGGTAGCCGGCTGCGTTTTGGTTGCTTCCAAGGCCACTGTGTAGTCAACTCGGCGTCCCTCATCCCGTCTGGCGACCTCCTCTTCACGTCGTAAACTCAAAGAGGCCGTGTTGAGACACTCTGGAAGTTTTCCGGGCCCTGAGCCAGCAAGGAAATCCTCTCCCAGCCCTGCTGTTACTGTCTCACCACAACACTGGGTGATCATGCTTGGTCACCGCATCCTCAATCACCGGCATCTCCTTGTCCCCTTTTCGCCCCAACCACATTAATAATCAGGGATTCCATAACCAGAAACATCCGATTCTCCAATGCAGCCTGGAGCCACAGTCCTGGTCATCCTGGATAAACTCCCGGGGCTGCTGCTATCACTCCCGTCCTCTGTCAATCGACTAATTGTCCACGTTGGGTCTAATGATACAGCCCGCCAGCAGTCGGAGCTGACAAAAAATGATTTTGCTGAACTTTTTAATCTTCTACGGAGCTGTGAAAAGTCGTTTTCTTTTCCCGGTCCAATCCCAAAGGCCTCCCCGTGCGTAGATGCGATGCATCACATGACGTCACACGTTTGATTGAAAATACTTTATTTAATAAAAAAAAACAAGGACAATAAACAAAGCAATCTTCAGAACGGCCGGACAAAATACTTTGAGCCGCCCTATAGTCAAAGCCTGAGACACAGTTTAAAGCATAATAAAGACAATATATAGAGAGCATAATGTTTTTAATGCACCACAGTCTCGCATCGTATGCTTCAGCAGAGAACGGGCCGCGGTCGTTGAATTTCAAAGCAGCGGGGAGCATTCGCTCGCGATCTCAAGTCGTCTACTACATACGTTTAGGGAGCTCTGTAGAAGTCTATGGACATCCCCGAAAGTTTAATCTTGGCGCTAAAGGGCCTCCCCGTGCGAGCATTCGCTTGCGATCCCAAGTCGTCTGCTACATACGTTCAGGGAGCTCTATAGAAGTTCTATGGAAATCCCCGAAAGTTGAAACTCGATGCTAAAGAGCTCCCCCTTGCGTTGGAAAGTGACAACAGGGACCCTGACATAACGTCAACATAGGCCGAGTTGGGAGTGAGAATGTGTTGCCCCGGTGTGTCAGGGGACTCACAGAGTCAGAAAATAATACCCTCTCTCTTTTACTCCGTGCGCAAATCTCTAAAAACGGGTGTACAACGGAGCTAATCCAGATTTGCCATCCGATCCGTGGACCCACGGCCCTATCAGAAACGTTGCTATCATAATCAATGCCCGACGTGTTTTGGACGTAATATGGTCTGTGTTTACATTAGCAAGCATCGCTAACACTCAGAGCTAAGCTGTACTGGAGAGGGCATGTTATAAGCAGGATATAAAAACAAACTCACCTTGTGGTAAACCCGCAAGAGAGAAAGCATTTGAGCTCCATACTGTTTCAGAAATAATCCTTGATGTGGTTTTGAACATGTATGGCGTTTCATCACCGCAGCATTTAGATAGTATCTGCTGGGTCCCGCATGAGCAGGCATAAGCTCCACCCCCTCCCCTCATCTGAGCTTTATGGGGGTCTTTAAAACTAACGTGTGCGCATGCGCAAGTGATGGAGGTTATGGAGGTTTTCCTTCCCGGTGTTCCTGACCTAAATGGGCTCCATGGAATATTCAGCTTTTTTTCCCTTCAGTTAATGAGAGATGAGGGGTCCGGCTGTTCTGTAACACTGCATCATTTCTCTGCTTCTTCTCTGTGGGTTAAGCAGAACATGTGGGAGCAGTATTCCCTCCTGCAGCTGCTCTGTATTCACATGCAGTTGACATGAACCGGCAGGGCAAGTGGAGCCGTGGCCCCGCTCGTCGCCTTCAAACAGGCTGAGGGCGTTTAAACGTCTGTTTAAATGTTCCCTCAGAGGACAGCAGGGAAATACAGGGAGGTCTTCAGAAAGCTGATGAAGATAATACTGATAATAACCAAAAGCACAGCGATAATCACCAGAAGCAGAGGCGTCTGAGCGAGACTTAAAGAACATAATGAGCAGAGAAAACAATACTGCTGTTATTTCATAATATAAACAAAAAATAATATTATTACATCTGTTACTACTACTGTTGCCACAATACTGTCAACACTTGTGCTTCTGCTGCTTTTACTGCAAAGTCCTACAGCTGAAAACTACACACTGTACAAAGGAAACGCCAAGTCATATTTCATGATAGTTACAAAGGAGTAGGCATACAATCCATCAGTATTTAAAGTTATAATCTTAACCGTGCCAACACAAAACGTAATACGTCTTAATAAGCACCGTAACTTTCATGATATCATTTCTCCGTCATAATCGTTTGTTTCCGTGAACGGCCAACTGTTGTGTGACGGCAAATGCTGCGGCTGCAAGGCATTGTGGGGCAGCATTTTCTCCTCTCCTTTCGGTGAGGAAGGTCCAGTGGTTCCTAAGCTAAAGGAGGTTATAAAGGAAGTTTGAAACCTCCTTTCCTATCATGTAGAGAATTCGAACGGCACTTATCATGGCTGCTACTGAGGGACTTCCGGGTCATTTCACTCCGTTAGGAAGGTTCCTAAGCTAAATGGACTATTCAACTTCAGATGTGTTCCTGTTAGTGTTTACTTCCTGTCTGTCTTCATCTACAGTCCCTAGCCTCATCCCAATACCCCTCCTCGACTCCTCTCTTCCCCTCCTCCGGGACTTGACCCGGAAATCGTCCCCAAGGACGTCCCAATAGCTGAAATGCACACGGAGGAGTCGAGGAGGGGTGAGGGAGGAGACGAAAGGGAGGATACACGCGAGCAGACTACGCGGAAGTGTTTTCACTACTCGCGTATAAAAGCCCCGCCCCCACCTTCACAGCTGGCCCCGCCCCCACCTTCACAGCTGGTCCATTTCAACAGAGGAAAACCGACAACTGGAAGATGAGTGGAAAAGCGTCACATACATGTATAAGTGCTCACAGCTCCGTGGGAATTATGTGCAATTCATTTCTAAAAGGCTTTCACATTACTATCATTATATTTGTATTTAAATGTAGGCTACATTTTACACCAAAACGGAACACAAAAGCAGGACCAACCATCATACATTGCATTCCTTGACTAACAAGAGAAAGATTCATTCATTTAAATAAATATTTAACAACAAATGGGCCGGTTCTAAGGGGTTATTCAGTTAAGCCCGATGAGAGGGGATACAGCTGTTCATATGTCATCATTAACAGACGTCGTTTAAAAGTGACGTTTGAGTGAACGAGGACATCCCAATTAATACCTGAGGACTCCTCTGTCCTCGCGTCACCTCCTCGTGTCTCTCGCTCGCATCTTACGGAGGCGGAGCTAAGACGCAAGGAAAGGAGGTGAGGGAGGGAAAGGAGGAGTCGAGGAGGGGTATTGAGATGAGGCTACTGTTTGCTTTCAATACTGACCTTACAGGTGACATCGGAGCTGCGTTAAAGGCTCCAAAACTAAAATGTGATGATGAAGAGCTTGTGACATCATCGATGAGCTGACACCCTTGCTAATTATTATCTGTTGCTACTCCAAACTGCTCCTGATGATATATTTACGTTTCCAGAATGTACACGGGAATAATGCCTGTCATTTTCATGTGGTCTGAATGTACGGATTGGCTCACACAATGCAATTCAACTAAATGGAGCGATCAGATTAAATAATTTCAACAAATCATCATAAGTGAATTCAGGATGTGAAAATAAGTTCTTAATTTCTTCTTTTTTGTTCATGTATGTGCTGAAGACATGTCCATTTTTTTAAAATTAAGATATGAAAATTTGATTTTATTCAAATATCCCCCCTTAAAAAAACAAGACACGACAAATACAAAAATCAAACCATTTCATAAAAATGGAGGAGTATACATTTGTAAACCGTGGCTTCACAAGTCTTACATTGAATATTGCAGATCTGAGTTCTTTGTGTAATTCATGACTTGAGCATCAAACTTCTGTTATCAAAAAGAGTGGAGCGAATAGGAAGCGCTGCCCCAGAAACAGTCCTGATGGGCTCCTGGGTTTGAAAGACGTTTTCCAAAAAGGTCAGAAGTAGATGTTATTCATTTAGGAAAAGTATTACACAGAGTGAACGACGTTACAGTTATTGTGTTTGAACATTCAGAAACACACACAATGTAAACAAGGTAGTCCATAGAAGGCCTTAGTAAATACATTTTAAATACAAAGTAATGCGCATGCAAAGCAATGTCACTTCAATACGACTCCAGCACAACAATGGCAGACACACAGCAAATAAGTTAGTGCAGAGAGTGATATACGGCAAATACCTGAAGACAACTTCATCTGTTTTTGAATTTTAACTCACTGTTGCTTCTTCATTCCTGTCACTGTTGGTGGTCGCTCACATTT
>CALSBZ010033115.1:2039-21712 GCA_943591055.1 Gobionotothen gibberifrons
AAAAAATGTATTGTATAATTGAGTAATGCTGTGAAATGTTATTGCGAGACATGAAGGTCTAAATACCACCTCCATGTGGCCATCAATTACATTTTGAGGGAGAAATACTGAAGCCTTATCCTGTTGCCAAGTAGTCAAATTGAAACATGCTGAATCTAAAAAGACTGGAATCAGCCAACAAAATATCCACCGTACAAGTTTTTGATGAATAAGAGACCTCCCCTGGTTGCTAGAATTAAAGAAAATTAGATTAACATCACGACCACCAACACTGTGTTTACCCAGATATTAATACCTAAGACACATTGATTTAGCACCAGGCACAGCTTGGCATATGTTGCCAGCTCCACATAACCAGCAGTCTTAATGATCATATGATGGCAGGGTAAAGTCCCTCTGAGGACCATGAGATCGTTTCTCCGGCTGAATTCCTCACATTTTCTGAAGGATTTAAGTACTCGTGAGTTATCGGGACGAGAATGGGGCCAGCCGGAGACAGCCTGCACGTACAGGTAGAAGTTATGAAACGTGGTCAATATTAAGTACTGTTAGTAAAAGTTGGTTTAAAGTATATTAAGCATTTCACGTTCCCTTACTTGAACTTTAGATGCTGAAAACTGTTGATCAGTGTTTCCCAAATCCCAAGAATGACTAATGAAATTAAGTATATTTATTCATAACTATATTTTAAGCACAACTATTGAGGTAGTTGAAAGTGTCCACTTTAACATGGAACCAAATGTAATTAGAACAATTATTATAATATTCTCAAACACCATAATACTATGAAAAGGGCCAAGTATTTTGTTTTTGAAACTTAAAGAACATGTTTCTGATAATACTCCTGTACTTCTACTTGTCAATTCATACCTTTTACTTGTATTGAAGTATTTTAAGACCATAGGAATTCTTCTTTTACTTGAGTAAAGGCTCAGAGTACTTTTTACTTCACTTGCATTTTCTATTCATTTCTGTAACAGAACAAAACAAGTATCAACTTATACTTAAAGTAAATAAATTAGGTCATAAGAATTCCAAGAAATACAGAGCCGATAGGAGAATTAAACATTGTTTCTGTGCCAGTCTCTTGGCTGGGACATGTCCCAACATGCCTTCATGTGTAATTAACAACCACTAATAATGGCTTGACTCCATTTAGGTGTGCCAGGTCCAGAGGCATGTTGTTGTGCAGTCTGGCTCTTTGCCTTCTTGGGACACTTTAATGGAAAATAGTTTATGTTAAACGCGGCACCTGTTCTTTTCAAGAAAAACATTGACTGCATAAAAAAAAAAACATATGGAAACTCAGCCCAGTTAAATTGGTTAGCTGGCCGGCTCTGTTGTGATTGGTCAACCGCCTAGAAATGTCACGTACAATGTGTTGGAGCGTTAGCCAATAGAAGCGCTAGTTCCATGTAACTATGTTCAGGAAGTAAACAAAGGAGTCCAATGGAGGCGTTTCAGGGCAGGGGGGATAAGGGATTTTAGCCTTTGCAGACCATTTACATGCACTAAAACCTATAGTGTATAACACACTGCAGGAAAGAGAAACCCATAAAAGCATAATAGGGCCCCTTTAAGTAAAAGTAAAACCACAGTCTACCAAATGATTTCTTCGTGATACCAACTCGCTATCACCGCCGGATGAAAAATGTTTTTGAGCCATGACCATTGTCCTGTTATCTCAGCTAAAAAACATTTGTTATTTCAAGTTAATGCCATAAATAACATAAAAAAACTAGTTGTCATAGGATACCTAAAGAAAGAAATGTGAGGGTGTAAACACATGTCCTTATATGGCTTCTGTTGAGTCTCTTGTTCCTCACTAGGGATTCCAACTTGACTCTCAAGCCACTCACATCTTTTTTTACACTTGAAAGCCTTGGAGTAATCACCTGCAGCGTTGTGTAACCTCAAAGTTTGACACCATAAACACACTCATGGTGCTTCACATTCTCATTGTTGCTGCTGCTCGTTGAGGCCTCCCTTGTTGCAGACTGGGTTCAAAATGCTTTCATACACACAAGTGTGCCTTAAGGAGATTAAGAATTTAAGCAGATTAGAATAATGAACTCATGATTGTAATCTAGGGTTAATTCATTTTGCTGCACTCTAACACAACCCCCCATTCAGTTCATGGCTTTGAGCCCAAAGGATTAATGTATGTGTGTTTTTGCATGGGCTTGGGTGTAACCGGTCATTAATTACTGCGAGGCGGGCACGCCACTAATCTCAGACCCCCCGTAATTATTCCTCAATGCCCCCAGCGTTGCATCAAGCCAGTCACACAGTGTCGGTTGACAGTGACAGTAACCGTCGCTCCATTGTTTGCCTGCAGACTCACTGTACCACATATTTGTTCACTCGAGGCAGGTGGTCCTCTCTGTGAGGTCATCCCGTCTGAAACATAAGGAGAAGGGTTCATCCTCGGGCCCCCGACTCAACGCCAAACAATGCAGAGCTTCTTATGACCTTCTATTTACGTCTTACAGCCTCCTGCTTTCCACATAGTTTGGGGTAAATGCTTCATCTATTTGCTGACACAAGTTGTCACAGTAACTACATTGGTATGATGAATGAATCACTCTAATTAGGCAATGGATAAAGGGGAATAAAAAGATGGAAATTATACAGTTTGGATGCATGTTATTCATGTTTATGTTGAATTTATTTTCCAATAAAGCCTGCTGTGGAAGATCATTAGGAGATAAACGGTTGTTGTTTCACAAGTAAATACAAATCCACCCACAAGACAACAGCCAAGACAAACATAAACAAATAATTGGTCACACATATATGAGTGTTTTACTACCTATATATACAAAAAATTTACACATTTTGCATTTATTTATCACTGCACAGCATAAACATAGGCTATACATTCAAGTTCACTCATGTATTTTTTTATTTTTTTTATAACATGGTTGAAGAGAGCCTGGGGTCTTTACAGAGAATTCATTGCAGATTGCTTCTCTGTAATTGTTGTGCACATGACAACAAATAACTTTCTTTTGGCATTACATATTGGTTTGTAAATAATTACAATACAATTATTTTCGTAAGAGTCAAGGCAGACAGTCCTAAAATGGCCCCTAACTTGCTGTACTTCACATTTTTGATTTACAATGCAGTGACATAATATAACGTTGCAATCAGTGATGAACTATCAGATAACTAACAGATGCTAACAGATGCTTGATGTTGTATTACATCTCATAATCAAACAATGTGTGCATTAAAATATTGAATCATATGGAAATAAAATCTATATCATGTATTGGTAGCACACAAAGGACTCTAATTCCTTTCATTATATTGAAGTTGAATATTGTGTTATCCATTATTAGAGTATATCACCACCGCGTGGCCAACATGGATGTATATTAAGAACTGTACCTCAATCGTACCAGCTGTCAAAAAACTACACTTCCCAAAATCGAAATCCCCTTATGCGGAAGTGATGTGTACAGACTTCCGCCGCTGTCAAGGGCACTGAAAACTAACGTTAGCCGAACCTAAAGGTAACTGTACACACGTGTGTCTAAAAACACCGATAAAGCTACAGTATTCGGTAACGTTTACGGTAGAAATGGAAGGCTACGGTTCAGACTTCTCTGCCGGTGGGGCTGGGGGGAAAGTGGACACCGGGACCATCATGGAGCAAGTTAAAGTGCAGATCGCGGTGGCTAACGCTCAGGAGCTGCTGCAGGTAAACCAATGGAGAAACATGCTAAGCTAACAAGCTAACACATCACTTAGTAGAGTTACGTTATGTAGATACATTTATTTGGGGTGTTATGATCACCATTATGAGTCAAGTCACAACGTGTCATGAAGATATTGTCATTGATATGTTAATGAAGTAAGCTTGATAGAAACGGCAGTATGAATGGAATTGCTTTGACATAATGTAACATCAATGTGCAAAAACATTTAACCTTTCATCTCTTTAACCTAGGGCTGACCTCGACCAAATCATTTCCTAGTAAACTAGCACATTTTGTAGACTTATCGATGACTTTGTTCAATTTAAACATTTGTAAGACTTTTCCAAAAGCAAAACTTTGAGGATGAGTTTCTTGGAATATAAGTCATTTAAAAAACTAGACTAAAACCTAAACAAACAATAAGTCGACTAAGACCTAAAACAGTAGAAATGTGTGTAGGGATTTTACCATTTCACCTACAGAAGGTCAACTACCCACCAACGGATGATGGGAACTGTCAGCTGTTAGTAAGACATGATAATAAACAATGTGTTTGTGTTTCAGAGAATGACAGACAAATGCTTCAAGAAGTGCATAGGGAAACCTGGGAGCTCGCTGGACAACTCTGAGCAGGTGTGTAAAGCTTTAAGATGTAACAAAGATATCTAGGAATTGACTGAAACCAGTATTAATTTCTCTCAGCTTTGATCATCTCAAAACAGGATCCACTGCTTTAATTTAATTTTCATGATAGTGAAAGGAATCCACAGATTTTTGACTTTGGGTCGGACAAGACAAGTAATTGTGTAATATGTCAACAAATACATTATAGTAGGGTGTAGGGAATATGGAGAACAACAAATATATTTTGTTTATAGAATGCCTGTATTAATATTCTTAAACATCGATATTGTAGGATTGGTGCTTACAGAAATTAGACAAATGATAAATAATCATTAGTAATGTGGATACAATGCCTAAAGGTTAAATTCAGAAAATGACATCTCTCTACTGTAATGAACTCTTCATACCTTGAAATGAATACAATATCAAAATATAAGACGACACAAAGTCTTGTAACATGATATTGATGTTGTACTGATACACAACATTATAGACCCAATTGTTTTTCAAAGAAATACTGGGCTGAATGATTTGTAAAAAGACCACAATTAATTTGTAATGTGTCTGCTCTTGTCCTCACAGAAATGCATTGCCATGTGTATGGACCGGTATATGGACGCCTGGAACACGGTGTCCCGAACATACAACTCCAGACTACAGAAGGAAAGAGCTCGCATGTGAACGCCTCTCTCTGCACCCGTCCCTTCCTCCCTGCGCTGCTCACAGTGAGGAGCAGCAGGTGTGTTTCCACTGGAGGCTGCAGCTGTGCACACTCACAGGTGTGTGTGTGTGGCTGCAGAACATCATCATCTTCATCATCATCACGATACCTCAGACAGGCAGCAGAGCCGGTGGACTCGAGCCATAACAAAGTCTCTATGGACATTTTCCTTTTGCTCCGAGGAACTGTTATAAAGTTTGATTAAATATGTTTTTATGTTATGAGTAATTAATCCTCTGGTTAATACGTAAACATTGTTAAAACATGCACCTGCATACTTTATGTAATTGATGAGAATTGGACCCTCTACACTTCCCGTTGGAGTGAACACATGTGTCTCCAAGTAAAACCTGTAATTGTCTGACCACTGTCCAAGTGTGCCCCATATCTCGAGCAGTGCATGCTGGGATATGTTCCAATAATGTATGCAGATTAAAAAAATAAATGTATTGTTTTGCAATCAGGGCTGAAACTCACACTTTGTTTTTTTCTAGATGAATCACTTGGTCTATAAAATGTCAAAATATTGAAAAAGTGCCATTTAAAAAAAAAAAAATGTCTTGTTTTGTCTAAAACCCAAATATATTTACTATAGTATGAAAGTACACAGTAAAGATAACATCTCCATATTTGAAGGGCAGTACAACAGAATTTGCCACTTTTGCATTAAAAAGGAACAATTATCAATGTTTTTGGGCGGTTATTTTCCTTTGGATAGACTAATAAAGTAGTCGACTAATTGTTACGGCCCGTCCACACAGCGGCGTGCGTTGATGCTTCACCGTTCACTTTGAATGGGGTGACGTCACTTTTCGCCGAACTGCATTGTGGGAAGCGACGCGGAGCTTTGCTGGCGTGGCTCGCTGCAAAAGTTGAGCAATGTTCAACTTTTGACGCCTCGGCAGAAGCGTCAGCCAATCGAATCATATGCCAGTACAAGCTCTAGCCAATCAAACCGCTGCTTGTGTGTCAGGGGCGGGAGATTCATGTGATTGGTTGTTGGTCGAGTTTCAGACACGCCCGCCGGCAAGCGTCAACGCACGCCGCTGTGTGGACGGGCCGTTACAGCTGTAGTTAGATTGTGGCACCCTTTTAAAATCAGTCAACAGCAGCATGATGGCTTTTTGGAGCAACATAACATGTTGTAACTACAGTGGGGCTTCAATGGAAACACTGACACCCTGCTGCCTTCCAATTGAGGTTAAATCTTTGTGTGCAAGAGTCTGTAAAATTGGGACACATGATAACTGTAAACAGGACTTTCAATCGCCACAATGGCTCCATTAAACTGCGCCCATTATTTCATTGTGTTTAAGCCCGGAGAGACTAAACAATTGTGCCAGGAGAACAAGCAGCACGACAATAATAACCCCCCCCCCCCCAGGCTTTCCTTGACATGCCTTTTCTTTAAAAGACCTACTTAAAATGAAAAAGGAAGACTTGTAGAGCAACTTGGTGTTTTCACAACCGTGAACCTGACATTCACAAACCTCCAAACAGACGGATATCAAAGTACGCCTGGAGAACAAAACTGTTTTGTCTGACCTGTTTTCTAGTTGTCACTCTATCTGCCCCCTCCACAGAGGTGGGCTTGTTTCAGGAGTGTGTGTGTGTGTGTGTGTGTGTGTGTGTGCGGCTTGTCAGATGTCTCGGAACCACACTCTTCCTTTATGTAGAGCCACTACAGCTACTTTCAGTGTGATTGTGAGAAAAAGGAATTTTCAAGAAGTAATCAATACATCTCAACCAAAATCCTCTCTTGCGTCCAAGTGTATCTACATCAGCAAACAAACTTCAAATCCGATTCCACTTTTTAAAAAAAGAAATATATTTTTCCCAGAAACCCACTTTTCACTCACAAATCTTACATTTACATCTTGGTCTTTTTTTCTGAGAATATACAAAAAAAAGACAACCCATAATTGAACCACATTATATTCTGAACCCCACGCAAAATGAAAAAAAAAATGCACCATGAAAATGAAGTTTACCAATCGGAAAAATAATAAATAACTGAAATAAATATTTTGAACGCATGTGCTAGCAAAATGTCCATAAGCCACGACTCAGTGTTCTCCTTAAAGACGACGATAGTCCCAGTTCAGATGACCGCACAGTATTACAAACAGCACCAGAAGGTCACATGGGTCAACACCGAGGAAACTATCAATGAGTGGCTTATTACGTAGCATGACTTTAGTCCTTCATACAGTACATCTTTTATGGAGATATTGAAGGAAAACCCTCTGTATCCGTGTCATATTTTCAGCACCTTTTTTTCACCTTCTTCAGAAAGGCAGGTATGTAGAAATCCATTTCCGGACCGACGTCGTACGAGTGTAAACCCCCGGGAAACCAATTCGTCCACAGCCATGTCCCCAGCTGGTGACTCCGGCAACAAACCAGTGACCGGACGGCTCCCGGCAGGTCAGAGGGCCTCCAGAGTCTCCCTGGAGAACGGGAGAGAGTACAAGTGTTAAAGGTCTCCTCCTATCATGCTATTTTTAGGCATATAGTATGGGTCTCAGATATATACAAATATATAAAAACATGTCTATGATGTGTTTTACTCAAGATACCAAACAGATCATGCATTTTAGACATCCCTCATATCTCCCTGTTTCAGCCCTGTTAGAGAAGGGCTGATTCTGGGTCCTTAGCTTGAAAAATGCTTGCTCAGAATTCTACCGGCAGATACAGTTAAATTCTGCCATGATTAAATGCCATATTATGTTCCAAACCACATCAAGGATTATTATTCTTTTACCTGGTTGAATAAAGGATATATATATTTTTTTATTTCCTGCTTTTTTACACATAGTGGGTGTTTCTCAATGTCGAGGAAAGATGCTCCAGAGCCACTATTTCAAGGATACTACGTCATCGAGTGCCGCCGAAGGACTGTTTCAATGTCCAGGATACTTGGAATTCTACCGAGGCCGACGTACTTCGTTGCGGGAAATTTCGAGGCTGCACATGTGTAGACTCCGCGGTCTTAAAATCCCCACAATGCTTTGCGCACGGAACAATTTCCCCAAATCTGTGGCGGAAAATGTAAGGCGCACTTGCTAGCCTGTTCCTTTCTTCGTTTTCCAAGGCTAGGAGGTATGCTTGCCTCGCTTCTTAAGGAACTCACTCGGAGGTACATATGCTACCAAGCAAGCCTCCTCGACATTGAGAAACACCCACTCTCTCCAGTACAGGTTAGCTCTGAGTGTTAGCGATGCTAATGTAAACACCGACCATATTACGTCCAAAACACGTCAGGCATTGTTTCTGATAGCAACGTTTCTGATTGGGCCGTGGGTCCACATTTCAGATATTACGTCATATCGGACGCAAATCTGGATCAGCTCCGTTGTACCCCCGTTTTTAGAGATTTGGGTACGGAGGAAAAGAGAGAGGGTTTTAGTTTTCTGACACTTAGTGAGGGACACATATTTATGTATAAAAGACATCAAAAAGTGCATTTTGCATGATAGGTCCCCTTTAAATAACCTCCATGCACAGAGGTCTCCGGCATGTAAGGATGAATAAAATGATTAATTAAGGATGAGCAGGGAAGCAGAAGAGTGAGCTTCAGAGAGAATGTCACTTGGCTCGCTGCTGGGATGCCAGGTGCTTTGACCGAGACCGGAATGCACGAGGGTTTCCTTACATGAGAAGATTAAAGCGAGGGGAAAGGGGGCTGTGTATTTTATTTGGGAACATAGTCTACTCTCCGCAAAAGTACTGAAAGTGCAAAACATCAAATGCATCACGTATTTCCAAATTATGAATTAGAAACATGCTGATGACTCCTAGGAACATCTAAGAAGTTATACGCAACATTTACTTTTGCTCTGACTGGGTTAAAAACTATACAAACATATTTATTGGAGCCATAACCATATTTTCTATTTCCTCTTAGCACTTTTTTAGATTAGATATACTTAATTTATCTCAAATTGGACATGGTTTTGTTGCAGCAGCATATAAAAAAGGCATTGCACATGAATTGAAGAAAAATTATATATACAGTAAATAAGTAAACATATTAGCAATAGAAGATACTGCACACTATATAGATATATACAGAATAAGTTAAAATACACTATACCCTAGTACTAAAACATATATAATCATAGGATAAATACATTATAAAGTGTGCAATGTAGTTGCCGTTTTTAAATCATTGTATTTATGTTCATTGATAATCTTTCTACTCAGATTCTGCACTACAAAAACTTGAAATCTTGCCAAGTTTATTTGTCTAATATCTAGTAAGAATATGTCTCTACAGCTGATATAAGACAACACTGCAGTGAGATATAGGGTCTTGTTTTTAGACAATGCATCATCCTGTTAAGTTAAAAAATGTTATTTTGAGTTGTATCTCAGATTAAACTTTTTGATATGTAATGGAAAATCACCAACTAACATCAGAAAACAGAAAACTTTGGAGTATTTGCGGCTTATATTGTAACACAACATCTCCTGATTCTGGTGAAATACAGTTCAAAGTGAGTTCTCCCAGCTAATTACAAGATCTGATTCATCTAAATATCCCTTCTTATTTCAAGAAATCTTACCAAGCACATTTTCATTTGTTCTATTGGCAGATTGTTGTACTTATTTCAAGTGAAAACATCTTGTTTTCTTTCTTTTTTAAACTTGTTTTTTCCAGTGTGCCAACATGAGATATTGTGTCCCATTAAAGAGTCCTTCTCACCCAGCAGGTGTCCTTTCCTCCCTCCATGTATCCGGCACACATCATGTTAGGAGTCAGAGCGTCTCTGTACGGCTGTTTGCAGTCTGCCTGCTCGATGATGCTCACTGCAGCCTTCTGCAGCATGTTGGTCAACGAGCCTGGCAGAAAAATAAAGATTATATGAGTGGTAAATGCATTTTCACAAATACTTTAAATCTGATCATAACACCTGGCAACCTCCGGGTTTAAAAAGTGAAGCCAATGTGGAAAATGCCCCCACATCTCACTTCATTTTTTACATCAGTAAACACTTTTCTGATGTAGTTGTTAGTGTTACATTGTTATCCAGGATGTCTATTTTGAATTAAAATAGACAATAAAGTGGGTATTTCTTTATGGTAAGGCTACCTTGTGATGGACAGGTCGCTAAAACACAGTGTTGTCCAATTTGACTTTAACAATTTCACACTGAGTTTTCAGATCATAACAGTTAATCAAGAGAGCAATGGCCAATATGTCAAACTCAAGGCTTGACAATGGTAATCATTACAGTGAATATATCTAACTCTAATATGACATATCTACAGTTTCTACAAAGGGTTAGTTATAAATATAGTTTGAACAGAACAATTATTGTGTTTTCATGTATTGTATAGTGCAGTGTTTCTCAAACTTTTTCATACCAAGGACCACTTAACCAATAAAAAAACACTCGCGGACCACCTAACTCCACAAATATCAAAAAACGCATCGTTTTTCTAGAACAGATTACAAATCGGCTGAAAATGGTACAAACTAGTGGCAGCATGTGTGACGAAGGTGTAGCGCTGGGCTATATCATGCAATCGAAAGTGAAACTTAACCTCACTCCATTGCGGAGATATTCCCGCGAGAGTACGGAAAACTTTAATTAATTAATTCATTTCAAATGTTACCAATATACTCATGGGCCACACTTTGAGAAGCACTGGTATAGTGGAAGGTATGATGAGGCTGTGCGGGAGTTCCTCAGTACAAAACATCCTTATTATAATTTAACAAAATGTTTTTGTTCAAATGTCTTTTATTACCATTATTACATAAATAATGTGGCAGCTTTTGCTCCGTTGTTAACATTCCCTCCTGACAACGATGTCCAATTCTCCAGTTTCTTGTAGCATGTAACATTTTGATGCAATCCTTAAATGCTTTCTCTAACAATAATTGGATTTTGACTCTCTCACCTCCCTCCCTCATGGACCCCCAGCCTGTGACGTAGCACTCTGTCTCTTTGGGGAAGCGATGCACGGGGGAGGGGAGGCAGGCGGACTGGATGGTGTAGGACATGGGGGCTGGGACCACCAGCTCCAACAGAGCCACGTCGTGGTCCATGGTGGAGCCGTTGAAGGCCGGGTGGATGACGACCCTCTGGATGGGGATCATCAGCGCTCCGATCCCCGAGCGCAGCACAGACCCCAGACTCACGGCCCAGTTAGAGGGGCTGGCGTCACTGCGGAGGGGAAAGATAAAGACTCAGTACAGATCTGGATGTAATAGAGCGGTGCAGGGATGACGTATTTGTGTAGGCCGACCCGGAAGTAAGCTGCGCATGGGTTCCCTCGACAAAAAAGCAACGGGATTTCTCCATAGGATTTTGGAATATTGTAAAAAATAAGATCTGTGGAAAACGAACCTGTTTGATAAATGCACGTTTTGTTCAGCCGGGTAATCTCCACACTTTCATAATTTTTTAATCATAAATCTAATCGCCAGAAGCAAAATGCTAACGTTATGCTATAAACTAAGTACAGCCGAGTACAACAGGGTCGCACGACTTCAACGTCACGCCAACTTAAAGGTGGGGTAGGTAAGTTTGAGAAACCGGCTCGAGATACACTTTTTGTTATATTCCATGGAATGCTCTTAACATCCCGATAGCAATGAATATCTTAAATGCTTTGACAAAAAATACATACAAAAATTTCATCTGTGGAAGCCGTAGTACTGTAAAAAGCATGACCAATCATCTGAGCCGGCCCGGCTAAAATAACTGGATGGCCTACCTGCCTGTCAGCCTTCCATCTGTGCACAAACTTATCTCGTGCCCTCATTGGTCATGTGCGCGTTCGTGTGTGTTGGAGGAGGGGCTCTGTAAGGAAGTGGCCGATTTTTTCCGGCTGTGTATTTTCAAATTCTAGCGCACTCGAGCTGGTTTCTCCAAAATTACCTACCCCACCTTTAAGATTGATATTCAATAATACACATTACAAATTGTACAAGTTGAAGCGTTTGTTTGAACAGTTTGCAGGAGGCAGGTACTTGCTTTCAAGCAGAACAGGGCAAACAAACTTAGCGGGAGTGTTTACGTGTTCGGCGTAATGACGTACAACGGCCTGGACAACTTCTGTAGTCCTATTCAGCCACTTGGTAACAACCATCGTTTTTCAGACACGTAAACTCTTCAGAAATCACCAGTGGGGTCACTGCTGATGGATTTAATGTCGTAGAACAAAACGTGACCCGTCTCTTCAATGTGTTTCAACCACAGACCTTATTTCCAGCTATTTTCCAAAAACACTCAGACTCTGAGACGAGGGAACCGGAAGTGATAAAATGCTAACTCACTCCCGGGTTTTAGGACTCGTTCCTGCACCACTCTATGGTAGACATGTTTTCCATCAAAACTAAAATACGTTTGTGGGCTATTCTACGTTTAGCAGTACCTTTTGAAGCAGTGTGCCGCCGTGATTAACCATTTGTTGTGAATGAGAGTGGCGCCACAGCGGTGCAGTCTCTTGTACTGCAGGCTGCCGATCCACGGCCACTCCCCCCTACGAGCTGTCACTCCTCCCACAATCCTTTGGGAGCCCAACGCAGGACGTAGGCCGCAGTCTGAAACAAAAACACTCATTACATTATGTTTCATTAACTGACCCTTTCATCCAATGCAACTTAGAGAACATCCAATCAACCATGCAGATACAGACTCCTGAATCCTGCAATATATTAGCTTCAGATAAGCCAAAACGTTGTAACCGTTTCATTTCTTTTTAATTGGCTAAGTTTGGACACAGGTGGGATATTGGTTTATAACGGAGGATGTGTGGGCTTCCTGCTATAGAGAGGCGAAGTCCCTCCCCTTCCGGTTGAGCTCCATGGGACCTTATTTCGGAAAAGTTATGCATTGAAGTCAATGGAGAGAGAAAGATTATCTTTGGATCCCGTTTGAATTGTGCCATGAATTACACATATGATGTTTGTCAAAAGAATTAAAATGTGTCGTAAAAGTAACACATTTTTTGTGTGAAACCGCTCAATGAACTACATCTCCCGTCTCGCACCACACACCAAGACGGCCGTCACGTTGGCACATTTCACTTCTTTCTTTCAGAATGAGGTGAAAAGTATTAAAAGAGGTGAAAATCACTCCAAGTCTGGGCATGTTGAGAGCTACACACAAGGGGAGTTAGTCGGTTCGTAAGAGCCAGCATGCGGGACCTGGATTCTGGGATTTGTAGTCTTTCTAGTTGCGTATTTTTCATACTTTTATATTTCAACAGTTTTACGACAAACTGTGACTTTTTTTACATGGAAATTATTATTTAAGATTGACAAACATCATATGTGTAATTCGTGGCACAATTCAAACGGGATCGAAAGATAATCTTTCTCTCTCCATTGACTTCAATACATACTTTTTCCGAAATAAGGTCCCATGAGTCCCACCGGAAGGGGAGGGACTTCGCCGCTCTATACCCATGTCCAGCTTCATTAGCTTTCTTCTATAAAATGAACTCCTTACCACAGTTCCTCTCGTCCGCCTCGTTAGCGCAGTCTGAGACGCCGTCACACTCCGCGTTGACCTTGCCGATGCAGGCGGTGGCGCTGCACTGGAAGTTTCCACTGCAGTTCATGACTGCAACACGTGATGGACAGATCATAAAGCATGACATTTACCCGTAGGATAGAAAAGGGGGAAGTGACGTCTGACTCAGAGGTCGCGCGGCTGTGGAGAAGAACGTGTTGCCCACATTCTGTTACTGAGTTTAGGCTAGTTAGCTAGCAGGTTTATTGTTTTGGGTGCAGTCACTTTTGCCTCCACTTGCTGTTCAAATAAATGTTGAAAGAAAAAGGAAATCTGTTTACAGTTCTGTTTCATATGGGTGTTGAGAGATGCATCCATAGATTTAGTCCCTAATTTTGCTCTCAAAGTGCACCAGATTGATGCATTTAACTTCAACATTTAAAAAAAAATCGTCCCGGGAGTGCATGCCCCCGGACCCCCCTAGAGGAGGTGAGGTCCACCACCTGACCACACCCTGTTAAATTGTCTCACCCACATTGAGGATGCTTCCTACGCCCATGTTTTATTCCATGCGTCAAGTCAGGCAAATTGGGTCCAAATGTTATTGCATCAATCATCTGTTAACAATAAAATGAATAAATATATGCTGTAATTATTTTGCTCTAGGCAACTCAAGGGCTCAGGTAATGTGATTACTATATGAATAATGGTCCAAAATAACATTAAATGCATAAGGGTTTTTTGTTAAGAAACATACTTTCGTCACCGGCCGGCCGATACATGCCGCGCATTAAGTGGGCCTGTCTGTCAATTAATCCCCGGGCCACTTTTTCCTCCCAGTCCGCCCCTGTTCATCACATTTCTCTTGGTAACTGATGAATGAGTGACCAATAGTTAACTAACCACACGTGAAGATGATCGGATAAGTTTAGGTTGATTTTGCTTATTTGCTCCTTGCTGTTAGTTAGTAGTGCAATTTTTACTAACTGATGATGACTATAAACTTAGACTGTATGGTCCTGGTAGTGGAGTTGAAATGCTGTCCCCCATTTATTTGGCCCATTACACATAATTCACATGCAAGTAACTTTATAGCACAATTCGTTTTTCAAGTTATTTTTGGAAAATGCCATCGTGGAAAGTGTCCTAGCGAGACAGATATTTGACCAATAGATTAGGCTGCTTTCAGTGTGACATTACCATTGAGTGTTGGTGCAGGGGTCACTTCCACAGCGGTGGTCCGGGGTACTGGTGGGTGATTAAAGCCCCCCTCAGTCACAGTCACTGGTACAGTGGGAACAGGTCGAGGGAAGTCAGGCACCAGGCTGGGGTCGGCGTGGCTCAGGATCCAGTTGCGGAGCTTTGTGATGCGAGAGTAGACCCCCGGCCGGTTGATCAGAGCACAGCCCACTCCCCAACTCACCACCCCAGCCAGGAAGAAACGCCCCGGGGCCTCCTCACACACCAGAGGCCCCCCAGAGTCACCCTGTGGGGGAAACACAACATATCTGTCATTTTCCAATGTGAAACTGAAAAATGTGTGAGTAAGTGTTTTTACGAAGGTTCTGGTACATTTTGGGTGATTCTATTTTAGTTGATTTCCAGGCTTTCATGTACAGTATAAGTAAATTGAACCTTATTGAAACGTATTGGACATCTTGCCAACAAGTAAGACACTGTTTCAAGTCCCCATGTGCATATAACATTTTCATAAACAGGGCAATACATTTCCGCCAGCCTGGGGGTAGCAAGAAAAACACAAGTAGTGACTTAGTCAGTTTGTTTGTACTTAGTACCACTTTCTTCCAAGTGTGGTTGTAATATCACAAAGCGTTCAGAAGATATGATTTATTTAAAAAATATAAACCGTAGCCACTGCAAGCCACCTACATCAGTGTTTCCCCTACCATTGTCCACCGCCAACGGAGCCCCGCGCCCCCCCTGAAATTCAAGGTGTTTAAAAAAAAAAAAAAAGAATTATAATTTTTAAAAAAATATATATATATATATATATAGCACCAAATTGCAAATAATCTATAACTACTGTCACTTTTCACATTGAGCATGTGCTCTTTTAATAAATAAACTAAACGCTTTCATTTTAAGTTGTGAGTTTAGTGTTTTTGACCCTAAGAAACACTGATGCATTAATCAAGAACAATAATCCACAGAAACACTGATTATGTATATGTGACGCTGCCACTGACAGCCGACACACACACACACACACACACCACACACACACCACACATTTCCTGCTATGAACCATGACATTTATTATTTATTGTGTGTTTGTTAATTTTGTTAAATGATTATGAGGTGGTTAACCTGTTTATGTTTGAGTCGGATTTTGTATGTAGAAATGTGGTGAGTTGATTGTGTCACCTGGGGCCCTGCTTGTCTCCTCCCCCCTCACCTGTGTCTAATTGTTTCCCCCTCACCTGTGTCATGTTAGTCTGGGTATTTAAGTGCTGTTTTTTTGTTGGGCTGAGAGGGTGTGTGAGATCCTTGTGTGTTTTTAGAGGGTGAAGTCTCTGGACTGTGAAGGACTGTGAAGCTCAGACGAATGTTGCAATATAGGCAACAGCTGGGACGTGTTCAGGAGAGAGTTGCAGAGAAGGCAACTCCAGAACACGTTTACTCTGACGAGTGATGGACGGCCTGTTTATTTTGTTTGTTTAAAGTGTGCTGTTTTGATGTTTGATGTAAAGTTTTTGAAGCTCACGCCAACCGACTAGGCCAGTGTTTTTTGGAACGGACAATTGAACCCCGTCACAGTATATCACACATCTGAAAAGGATGGACTCTTTCTGGCTCGGTCAAGAGATGTTCATGACAACATTTGTGAAAATCTAAAGATTTGTATAGTAACAAACAACAAATAAAAATACACAATTCAAAGTGGTGGAAAATGTATCCCAACACAAATGGAAAGAGATTGTCTTGTCTTGCAGTTGATTACAGTTTTTCAGAATCATTTTTTCCAATTCTGTATACTTTGGTTGGTTTTCCCGTAAAATATGTCAACAATTGAATCCGTATCGTTTTCAGATGACTCAACAAGATTACATGGGAGCTGGATTGAGCCTTTACTGGTGAAGGACGTCATGTTTTCGCACTGTTTTATTAACAGCACTCATATTGTTGTGCTAAGATACAATGACAGCCTCCAGTTCTCTATTTCTAGGACAGGACCAGTGTTTACCCTACTTTTAAAATCATCAGTGTACGTACACACACTTTGCCCTGAGGTAAGAAAGCATTGTCAGAGGATGTAAGATGATATCTCTCCATCACGTGACCCAGGTGGAGCAGCACTGACCTGACAGGAGTCCACCTTGCCCTGCAGGAAGCCGGCGCACATCATGTTCTGAGACACTGTTCCTCTGTACACCGCAGACTTATTGCACGCTTTGGAGTCGATGATCTTCACCACCGCCTTCTGCAGCACGGGGGGAACATCCACTAAAATACAGGAGAGACACGACATATACCGTTTTCTGTATGTTGGAGGAATCTGGGAATAACTCTGCTGTGTGACAATGAATCCTTTGAATCTATGAATCTTATATTTCGGTACAATAAGACTACCCTACGAATAGTTTGTAATTCATTTATTAATTAGGTTGTGAACACTTTATAAATCATAAATAAGCTTTTATAAGACGAGATAAACAGGGCAACTGTGACCGGTTGCCAAATAGTGAGCCCACATGTATCTGTACTGCTAAGCCTTATATTGGCTACCTAGCTTACTTCGTGTTCTTCATCAGCCAGCATCCTTGGTATCTGTTGTTCACTGAGTTGATTCTCGCCAAGTAGCCAATATAAGGCTTAGTCATCTTGCCAAATAGTGAGCCTGTGTTGATATATGAAAACTAGTTAGAACTGGTTTATAAATGGTTCTTAATGATTAATAAAGTGTTTACAACCTAATTCATAAACTAATTATAAACCCTTTATGAATCCTTTATAAGGGTAGTCGGTACCACTTTACAATAAGACTACCCTTATAAGGAGTTTATAATTAGGTTATGAATTAGGTTGTAAACACTTTATTAATCATTAAGAGCCATTTATAAACCAGTTCTAACTAGTTTTCATACATCAACACAGGCTCACTATTTGGCAAGATGACTAAGCCTTATATTGGCTACTTGGCGAGAATCAACTCAGTGAACAACAGACACCAAGGATGCTGGCTGATGAAGAAGATGAAGTAAGCTAGGTAGTCAATATAAGGCTAAGCAGTACAGATACATGTGGGTTCACTATTTGGCAAGCAACCGGTCACAGTCGCCCTGTTTATCTCATGTCTTATAAAAGCTTATTAATGATTTATAAAGTGTTCACAACCTAATTAATTAATGAATTACAAACTATTCGTAGGGTAGTCTTATTGTAAAGTGGTACCGTCTTGTGCACTACTTTGTTTCTTTTGGAAGTGTTCTGTCTGTTGCATTATCCGAGGAACCTGGTAATAACTCTGCTGCAGCTGTTTTGCATATGACAATAAATCCTTTGAATCTTTATTCCAGCATGCAGTCTCCAAGAATGTTCTCTACATTGAATGCCTTGATTGCCCTGTTTAGTTTTCACAGCTGCAACGATCAACAATTCATTCTTGGTACTTTTTAGCCTCTTAAATATGAAGATTTCCTTCCTTTCGCTGTTTTATATCACAATAAACAGAAAATATTAGGATTTTAGATATTAAAAGACATTGTCTTGGACTGGACAAACTGGAATGGACAGAATTCTTTATTTTCTGACATTTTAAAGCCTAATAGTTATCAAAAATAATAGTACAGATGAAGCACTTAATTTCGGACAGTTTGAAACGCGAGGGCAGTGATTGGTAAGTGGTCTGCCCTCGCTCAAGGGAAAGCCTCCAGCTTGACTTGAGACCGCCCCCGTTATAAATAAATGTAATTATAATGAAGCCAGCTGCAATGGATCATTGAAAACCTGAAATTGAAAATCTGGCAACGCCCTTATGGAAAATAGTGGGAGGGCTTGACCTTCCTCGAAACTGGGCGTAGGCAGGAACAGGTAAACTGGAGTCCGAAATTAAGTGCTTCATTTGTAGATTGAAGCACCTAATCCATTTCTTATTTTTTAACCTCAAGAAACAAAAACTCACACGACAGCTAAAACAGTCTATCACAAAAGATGTATTGATTTCGTCATATTTGGTACCAAACATTTCAAAAATAGTTCCTTTTCACTCTAAATGTGTTGGATGTACTCCTGCAGGTATGACATATGACTGCTTTCTTGGACAGATAATCATTGCAAAATATATTTTATCCCAATTCCAATTGAGATAAAATCAGAATCAGTATTTAGATGTGTTGTATTGTAATCTGGGCTTTTTGACTCTAATGATAGTATAGGTTAGGATTGGGACATGTGGAGAGACATGTGATGATATGCAGCAACTCACCGTTGTACATGTGCAGGGCCCCCCAGCCGGACACCATGCATCTCTTCCCGGGGGAGAACACATGAGACATGGAGGGCAGACAGACGGGCTGCACGTAGGAGCTGAAGGTGAGGGGGGTCTCCAGCTCCAGCACCGTCACGTCGCTGTCCGTGGTCATCGGGTTGTAGTCCGGAGACACCACCAGAGACTTGATGTGGATGATCTTGGACTCGGACTCCTCTCCGCTCACGAGCCGCGCCCCGACGAGGGCCGTCCACTCTGAGGGGTCGTCGTTCCTGGAAACAGAAAAGAAAGAGATGACGAGATTTAAGAAGGTCCAATCTGTAAAATAGGGTTACATTTATTTTAATTAATTTCTATTGTTATTTTATTTAAATTTCATTTTTTGTTGTTTTTATTTGTTTGAATTTTTGTTTGAATTTTATCTTATTTTAAAGATTAGCAACTATCCCAAAACCCAATTTCCCCTGGAATAAAAAATAGATTAAAAAAAACAAAATATTCAGATTCCTCAGTTTTTTGGGATGCAGTCATATTATAATTAGCCACTCCTGTCTTCTAACAACAATTGAGCCTTACCCCCTGATCCCACTGGGAGCGTCTGCGCTACGTTACGTTGTGGCTGAGCCCTGCTGCGACCTCCTCCTGCGTCGCAACCCACCTGGCGCGTTTCAAAACGTTGTGGAAGCGGAGCGTCATAT
>CALSBZ010033120.1:0-10289 GCA_943591055.1 Gobionotothen gibberifrons
TTCTGCAATAAACATTGAACCAGTCCGGCCCTCCACTAGTACCCATTTTTATATTTTGGCCCACTGTGTATTTGAGTTTGACCCCCCTGATGTAGAAGGTCTCAAATCCAAGAAATTCAACATGAGAATATGAAAAACGAAACTTTTAGAAATCAAATCAATAAAACACATAAATAACAAGAGTATAGCAAAAACCAAATAAAAGATGGTATGGGTTATAGATGAGGTCATCCTACATATTACAATAATACAGTCCAATATAGTCTTCTTGTGTTTTAACTGCTTTTCCTTTTCCTTCCTCCTTGCTCTGTCTGGATCAGATCTGAACCCCATGCCCACGGAGGAGATGGTCCAGATGTTCAACGAGCTGCGCAGCGACCTGGTTCTGCTGTACGAGCTGAAGCAGGCTCACAGCAACTGTGAGTACGAGCAGCAGATGCTGCGGCACCGCTACGAGGCGCTGCTGAAGGCCGGCGGAGGAGGAGGGGGAGGCTTTGGAGGGTCTTTAGGATCTTTGGGATCTTTTGGGTCTTTGGGAGCTCTACCAGCCTCCCTAACACAGGGGGGAGACCTCAGCGCCTCCAACAGCACCACAGCGTCCACCCCGGGGGGCGAGGCTCCGTCCTGGCCGTGTACCGACGACATCAAGCTGGAGGCCAAGGAGCAGATCATCGATGTTGTCGGAGCACCGCTTACCCCCAACTCAGTAAGTCTGCACTGCACTCAGCAAAACTCTGAACCAGCAGCACAACAGGCTGAAGATTTCTGTTTACAAGAGATGTTTGTGTTCATCTGGACCACGTCACAGTTACGGCCCGTCCACACAGCAGCGTTAAAAAAATCTTCCAAAGCTTCTGAAAAAAAATTCCCCATTGACTTTGAATGGGGTGACGTCACTTTGCCTCGCTTCTCGCCGAACTGCATTCTGGGGAAGCAAAGCGAAGATTTCCAGGATTTTCAGGATTCAAAAGTTGAGCAATGTTCAACTTTTGAAGCTGAGGTGGAAGCGTCAGCCAATCAAATCCCGTTTAAGCAAATCTGACAGTTCAAACGCTAGCCAATCAAACCGTGTGCAAGCTGGGAGTGACATACCGCAGTTCATTTTCTATATTCCTAAAAACGGAGGAGAAATGAGTTATTGCGGTAGCAAATCACCCGGTTCTTTATGACCAGTCCCTATTAACTTACCGGGATACAAACCGGAGGAACCAGGCATGGAGGGAGGTGGCAGAGATAGTGGGCGAAACTGGTAGGCTTTCGCCTGTTTGGGGATTTTATATCCACTTCGTTTTAACATTGCTATACTCCATTTTCAATTTGGCTTTTATAGCGTTTTGGAAAAGAACTCCTCATTTCTTACAGTGTGTAGGATTATTTCTTTGTGAATTATGATTTAAAAATACTCACAATAAGTGGATTTTGGTGAGTTTTTATTATTAGCACGAGTGTGAACATCCTCAAATTAGTGACTTAAAAAAAGCGGATCAGCTTGCTATCAAAGTAGAGAAGCCAAAAATGTGATACTTATTAAAAACACACAGTTGTGTACAAAAAAAAAGACAGATTTAAAGATTTTTAATGTCCGTATTTAAGAGGTTTGGTTTTTCACTAAAAAGAACGTGTCCTTTCTGTGATGATATGAAACATGTGTCTCTTATCTATATGTAAGCCTAAGGGATTCCTGTTTTTTAAGGACCATTTCAACAGTTTTAACCTTTTTGATTGATTATCTGGACTTACGTTTTGACCAGGAATAACGTGAACTTAAATCCTTACCTTTGCTATTTCTAAACATGGTGATACTTAGAATTCTTTAAACCACATGTATTGTTTGATACCCAGCTCGCCCAAACACTTTTCTACTAATGTCAGTGTGAGAAAAAGTTTTTAGAGAGTACTTGTCCATGGACAAGTGACTTTGGCAATTTACTTGTCCGAATACATTTTTCACTTGTCCAGAATGGACAAAAATTGGGGCCACTGGAATCTTCTTCTTCGCCATCGTATTTTCCCACGTTTTTTACGATACCGCTAACGTAAGTGAGCGGTAAGATTTTACTGCATCACACATAGGGTTGGGTATCGTTTGGATTTTAACGATTCCGGTTCTGCTTTTCGATTACGGTTATTTTCGGTTCTCGATTCCGGTTCTTTGAGAGGGTAAAAATAAGTCCCATGACAAACTGGGAGAAAAATATATTCATGAAAACATTAAGTCAAATCTGTATTCCTATTTACAAATCACATCATACTGTTTAATTTCTTACGGTTATTGAATACAATTATATAAAAATAATCTCTGCATTGTTTAGTTAGTTCTAAGTGGTGCAGTTTGAGAATGTACAATTGGCCCAGGCTCCTCTGATGTTACACTGCAACCTGCCTGTGAGACAGAGTCCAACCACACATGTCCAACACATAGGCCTAATAATAATAATAATAATACATTATATGTATAGCCTATAGGCCTAGCGCTTTTCTACAACTCAAAGATGCTTGCATGCTTACACATGTCCTGCAATACACATGATGCAGCTGCCCAGCTGCTCACTGTTTGTAAAAGTAAATAAATAGTATTTTCATTTCAATAATTTACTTTCTTTACCCTGCTTCAAACAATACTGACATCCCTGTGCTCCTCCGAGTCTGGGGGTCCGGGATGTGAGGACAGCGCGAGGACACAGACAGGGAGGCTGCTTTACTTCATAAAGGAAATGGCGGTCAATATTAACAACACAGGAGCTAAAACGCTTAATAACCTTCATTACGTGTTAGAGAAACAACATAAGAAAGTTTGACAAAGATGAGGCTGTTAAACGGGCAGCGGATCCGCTGTGTGTAGAAAGAGAGAGAGAGAGAGAGACGCTGAGCTGCACCGCTCAGCGATCAGCGGATCCGGAGCATAGAGAGAGAGAGCTGCGGTCCGCGGGGCTCGGCCTCGCTTCCTGTCCTCACAACTCTTATTAATCCCGGGACCGGACAATTGTTATTTGTTCTTACACGGAACCGAGTTTCGCTTCCCAACCCTGCCACTGTGCTTCCCGCCCCACCACGCCCTGCCCCGCCCCGTCTAACAGTACAGAAAGCGGCGAAATGTATTTCCTAGGAATCGACAAGCAGAACCGAAACTAACATTTCTAAACGAACAATTGCGGACACGTACAATTTGCGAATGAGTTCTGCCTTTTGTCAACTGAAGTTATCAATAATTTGTCAATAAATGAGGGCGAAAAACGTCACTTGTCCGCCGGACAAGTCAATTGAAAGATCTACTTGTCCGATATTGTAAATAACACGTCCCGGACGGTGGGACGTGCACTTTTTCGCACACTGTAATGTCCATTGATATTGAACTGGTACAACTAGGGATGCATACCGGTATCCGGTATTACCGAAATACCGGTTACTGGTGGCTACGGTATACCGTACCGAAATCAGATCCGGTTTCGATACTTAACATTTTTTTTATTTTAAAAGTGAGTCCGTGGCCCGTGATGGCGGGTGTTATAAATTAGATTGCATAATAGTTTTTCTTCATATTTTATGTATTTTTCATTGTTTGTTCAGTACTAAAAGGTCCAAGAAGTCCCACAATTGAATTTAATATTAATTTGACATGTTAACTATATCGTAAAGCGCTTCATGGGAGTAATTGTGGGATGATACATTTTCAAAGTATCGCGATATGTATCGGTTGAGTATCGGTATCGTTCAGTGGTATCGGTTTCGGTAACGTAAAAAAGTCAACAATATGCATCCCTAGGTACAAACCTCTCAAGAATGTTTAGACAGCAGAACTAGGAGACCCCCGTCAGACCCTCATGTGATTGTTCTCTCTGTCCCCTTGCAGCGCAAACGGAGAGAGTCGGCGTCCAGCTCGTCTTCAGTGAAGAAGGTGAAGAAGCCTTGATGAGCAGCAGCAGCTGGGACAGGGTGCTGGACGTGAGTTACTCTGATCACAGTGGTGACAAGTGTAACGGTTGGACATCAGGGACACGGGGGGGGAGCTCGCACCACTGACTCTACACACACACACTACTTTTCACCGACCAGCTATATACTCTCCATCCGCCCCGCATCTTTGTGACAAAGGCAAACAACTGAGTGACATTTCATTCCATTACCGCGTGTCTCCCTGGCTCCACCGTGGCAACATCGACTGTAAATTGCCAGGCCGAGCTAATCGGGACGCGGGGAAGAAGCTGGGAATGACGGGGTAATTGAAATGAATTGGAATGAAAGAAGAGACTCTGGGAGCAGCATCGGACCCATCTGAGTTTTTTTTTCGTTGGAGCCTAATCATGTCGTAGTGTTTACTGGAAATGTGTTTTTGTGTTAGCCTTTAGTACCTTCCCAGAGTGCACCTCTCTCTCTCTCCGGAGGGTTCCATACGCAGCCCGTGGAGCGAGTCTGTGTGTCCTCAGGTGACCTTGAAGATGCTTCAGTCAATGATTCAATAAACCTCATTGTTTTTGTTCATGTGTATGCCGCACTGATCCCTTCACAGTGTCCGTCGCTCTCAGAAGAGACTCTTAACTCGGAGGTAATTAGTGTTGAATACACATTTGCCGGGGAAATTGTAAGGATCACGACATTCTTACCTTACCTGTCATCTAAGTTAAGTGACGACTAATGACTTCATTAATATGATAATTAAGCAGTGATCATTCTCAGGCCCGCACAGCCTCTGAAACTTCATTAGGTTCCCTCCTCATAATATTGCTAATTGCATGTCAATTATGTCGTTTAGCCTACTTAGACATTAATTTCTATGCAAATGTAGAATACGTTTGCATAGAAGAGAGGGGACTGTGGTCTAGGCATATAGTGTGTGTATTAAAGGGGCCCTATCAGGTTCATTTATGTATTAAGTGTCTGGGACATATCTCCATGCTTTAAAGTGGACCTATCATGCTATATTGGAAACATATATTGTAGGGCCATACCTACAAAACATGTCTGTGAAGTGTTTTGCTTCAAATACCAAACAGATCACCCATTGTAGCCATGCCTCATACTGCTCATACCCCTCTTTTGCAGCCCTGTTAGAGAAATGTGGATTTTGGGTCCTTAGCTTAAAAAAAAAAAAATGAGGAGGCGGAGCTAATGCCTGATCAGAATTCTACCGGAGATAAAGTTACATTCTGCTGTGATAAAACACCATCCTGTTCTAAACCACATCAAGGATTATTTCTGAATCAGTATGGAGCTCAAATGCTTTTTCTCTTGCAGGTTTATCACAAGGTGAGTTCCTTTTTTTATTTCCTGCTTTTTAAACACACATGCTCTCCAGTACAGGTTAGCTCTGAGTGTTAGCGATGCTAATGTAAACAAAGACGAGATTACGTCCAAAACACGTCAGGCATTGTTTCTGATAGCAACTCTCTGTGGGTCCGCCGACGCTATGTCGTCATATCGGCAGCAAATCTGTATCCGCTCATTGTACCCCTGTTTTTAAAAGATGTGGGTACGGAGGAAAAGAGAGGGTTTTATTTTCTGACGCTGCGTGAGTTCCCCGACGCACCGGGGACACATTGATGTATAAAAGACATCACAAAGTGCATTTTGCACGATAGGTCCCCTTTAATGTTCAAAAAGCTCTTTATTTTTCTCATACTGCCTGTGCTGCAGCAGCTCTTTTCACCCTCTGTCTGAAACCAGAGCCCAGTCTGCTCTGATTGGTTAGCTGGCCGGCTCTGTTGAGATTGGTCGACCGCTTAGAGATGTCCGGCCCCTTAGCCTATCACGTACAATGTGTTGGAGCGCTATCGTAAATTTAATCGATACATTTATGATTCGAACATTATAAAATGTGGAGATTATCCGGCTGAACAAAACGTGATCCGTCTCTTAAATGTGTTTCAACCACAGACCTTATTTCCAGATATTTTTCTAAATCCTACTGTATGGAGAAATCCCGTTGCTTTTTTTGTCGTAGGAACCGGAAGGAGTTTACTTCCGGGTTTTAGGATGCGTCACCGTGGCACTCTATAGAGGTGCAAGTGTTTTAATAGTGATGTCATTATGTTACAGAAGTAAACAAAGGAGTCCAATGGAGGTGGAGAGAAACTCCAACTGGAGGGAACACAGGGATTTTGGCCTCTGCAGACCATTGACATGCACTAAAACCTGTTTCACACACTACAGGAAAGGGAAAACCCCAATAATATAATATTTATTTAAATATGAATACTTATTATGAAGTATTTCAGATACTTAAATCTGCTTCACTTCAAATTGCAGTCTGATATTTTTCCTTGGGGGCTTTTGTTCCTCATTGGATCACTATTTTTATAACCAAAAAACATTCCATTTTTGTAAGGGAAGGTTTAAATGTTACATCTACATTTTAAATCCATGTGTTTATTAACAAAATAATTAAATAAAAGAAGTCTTTCCAACTTTAGATGCCTTTCCTTTTAAAAGACTCTTAATTGAACGCTAAAAAAAAATCTTTCCGTCATGACAATAGCTCAACAGCCAGATTTACACCACTCGATTATTTAGCTGGAAACGAGTCTATAAACGTCCAGTTGCAAGTAATAAATCATCACCTTTTATTAACGTCTTTATTTTATTCTTTCCGACGTTTGATGCCTTTCCTTTTTTAAAAGCCTCTTTATTGAACACCAGAATCAAAACACGGTCTTCAACGTCTCAAAAAGCTCTTTTTAAGGTTGCAGGAGTAAAGCCATCCGCACACTGTGAGCCGTTTGATTGAGAGCGGGCAGAGAGGGAGCGAGTGAGAGGAGGCAAGTAAACATGGGTAAAATGGATTCTCTGTGTCTATATTTCATGTTGAAAATTGGCTCATAAATCCAGTGGTTTGATCTATGGAACCCGTCGTTGCTTGAAAAAACCTCCGTAAATGTGTAATTTCTCCCTTGACAGAACACAGGCGAAAGGCTATCTTTCTTTTTGCTTCCTCCTCCCCCTTTCTCTCTGTCTCTCATTCACACTCTCCACTGTTGGATTAATGCTCTCCTCTCTTCTCCCCTTTCATGCTCCTCTTGATATCTTCTTTTCATCACTGCTCATCCATTTATCAACAACACCGTGGGCTTCCTCTACCAACCCGTCTTCAAGTCATACGGCAGGTATCCTGTAGGACGGGCTTCAAGAAAGTGGAGGTTCTTAATAAATACTAGTCTAAATTGAAAGTAGGTGGGCAGGGGATGCATCAGCAGCCATGTGTGGATGATGAAGACCCCCCCCCCAGCAGCTCCATCCAGTGTACGTTCTGCAACACTGATGTGAAAAGCATGAGGCAGAGTGTCTTATAATGTGCTTGTGATGGCATTGAGATGGGATCTCTTTATCAAGGCCGGGGCCGAGGCTTTAATCACAGCCTAAGAGGTGCGCTGGCTGTTTATCATAATTGAACTGTATCCGGGCTAATCGCTGGCATACGTCACTGTCGAGGGGTCGCTGGCGGAGGTGATTGAACACACAGTTAAGAGAAAAGATGTGTACCGAGGGACATAAGGCAGGAACAGGCAGGTAATAGCAGATGTGATAGAAGCCTGTTCAAATACGTCACGGCCCGGAGGTAATCGCTGATGTGACAATGATTAGATTGTCGATGCCTCCTTGCTGTGGCACACTGCTTTATACCCATCATGTCACATGCAATCACTGATAACTACAAGGGGAAGAGGCAGGAATGGAGCAATAGGAGAGTGAAGACGGGGTAATCTCCCTCCTAAACTCAGGACTGGGCTCTTACAATATGTCCAACACAGACCTTCACCTCCGTGCCCCTCTCTCATCTCCATGTTCCTCACTTTGACTTTCACCTCCTCCTGTTGAGGTCACCTTGAGGGAGAACACTTTTAATCATCGCTGCACATCACATTCACCTCTGGGAGCCCCCGACAAAGGGGGACAGAGTTGGGGGAAAATGATGGTGGCCCACAGGGCTGGACAGTTGAAGTCATTTCCTACTGGATATATATATTTTTTTTTTTCTGCAGACGGACGGTGGAAGGCCTGCTGACACACAAACCCAATCTCTGGCGCTAAGCAGTGCTTACAGCTAGGCATTAACCCCACTGTCCACTCTCTGCATTAAACCCCGGGAGGCAGGAGAGTGGAGTGGAGCGGACTACATCTAGACTTCATGTTCCCGGGAACTCAGGAACATCTCCGGTCACGTCTTTCAAGGTGTCCTACCTCGAAATGATGCCTTATTTCCACATAATATATATTTTTTTTCCCCCGGTTATTTCCGATATGCTATACTCTGACTTTTCTGTCATTTTTAACGACATACTGGTTTTCATACTGGTTTCTACACACTAGGACTGCACGATATTGAAAAACTGACATTGCGATATTCTTTCCCCCTGCGATATATATTGCGTTTTTTTTAACTATATTTAACCGGATGAAGGATTTGAGTCACGGACGTCTGGATCTTAACTGGTTGACTCATCATACCTTAAGTCATGATCTAACATGTCATGATAATGCAGGTTGCTTACCCTCAAATAAGGGGGTTCATCTGTGAATGAAGAAGAGTGGTGTCTAGAAGGGATCCAAGAGATTAAACGTATTACATTAAACTATAGGAAGCTTCATTATCACATTAGGGAATTAACATACGTGACAAAATAGGTAATTTCACTTTTTATTCCACAATTAAAACCTTTTTTGTGCAAATGGCAGCAAAGTAGTGGACATCTTTTAAACAACATTATAAAAATAAAATGAAGAACAGCTATACACCAGCTCCTTTATGCCGTTTTGAACCTTTCTCATATGGTGTAACACCGGCAAAGGCATCTGAAATAGTTTGTTGCTGTGCATGCAGAGAGCCTCCACTCAAGGACCCCTGACATGAGAGCCGCGCAAGTTTTCTTTTTGTAGCAAGCAACAAAATAATTGTAACGTGACGTGTTTGAGTTAATTTACCTACTTAATATCGAACGCCCTAACAAAACTAAAAAACGCACGTCCCTGCGATGTGAATATCACGCATCCGCATATCGCGGTTATCGCCATGACACGGTATATCGTTCAGCCCTACACTATACCGTGCCTTATTTCGACATGCTATACCATGACTTTTTTGTCCTTTTTTTTCAACGTGCTATATTATGACTTTTCGTGCATTTTTAACGACACCTGGTGATGAAATGGGAAACATTTATATTGACTAATGACAAAACCAGGTGGATGAAAGATTTCTTGTTTCCACATCCTGCTGATACGGAGCAACGTTAGCATTCATTTGGGATTGTGTGTGTGTTCTAGTCTTCACCAACACTTTTCAAAACCAATATTTATATGTCTCTTTAGCTGCTAAATGCTGCATTATGTTGACCAGCTAGTCGCTCTCTGCTGTTGGTACTCAGCAGCTCTTATCCAATGGGTTATCACAGATTTGACACCAATGGCTGCCTGCTTTGGATGCAAGGAGGTTGATGAAAGGTGATGATTCTCGAGGTGATATCTAGTCACACTAACTTCACCCTTTGCTTTGTGGACTGCAATTTTGTAGTTGGACTTTTTCACTTTTTCATATCGTTTTTTTCATCCATTACAATCTTAGTGTTTGTCCGTCCCCTACCAGTTTTTGTTGTTGTTGTAACCAAATATGACTCAAGAAAGGCGAGCATAATTACAACCGATTGCTGACATTTTTACGTTACAATGAACTTCATGAACTGCAATCAAATAAGAAGAGTAATTTTCTCATAGACTTCTATACAATCAGATGTTTGCAACCAATGGATAGATAGAAATTAGGAAACGTACACATTTAAGGCACTTCTGAATTGAATTGATTTATGAGACCCATAGGTTGTTACTCTTGCTTTCACATTACACACTGTGATGTAAACATGAATAAATTAATGTATAGTGCAGATTTAACAAAATCATAGTCAGTCAAAGTCAACTTTATTGTCAATCTTTCGTTTGTGTGACAGAGAGATCGAAATACCATTTCCCACAATCCTGAATACAAAAATATATGTATATCCTATATATACACAATCAACAGACACAATCAATACATACAAAATAACAGTCACTTCAATATCTTTGGGATATTAGATGTAAAGTGAAACATGTCCTTATTAAGTTGTGGACAAAACACGGTTATGTAACAAGGTGAACCTAAAACGATGTCCCTGTTTGGTCCTCAGCGTGTTTGTGTATCCATGCATTTGGACTTTTATTTTATTGTCTATCGAGGGCACGGAGAGCGGTGTGTTCAGGTCAGAGCTGTGATTGCATGCTGACTATAAAGGAGACAGGTTGGACAGCTCCTCTCTGTTCCCCCC
>CALSBZ010033121.1:0-14637 GCA_943591055.1 Gobionotothen gibberifrons
AAAGATTAATACAGGAAGCAAAGAGGTTCTGCTTTTAATATACAAACTAGGGTCGGGACTCGATTAAAAAAATGAATCTAATTAATTAGAGGCTTTGTAATTAATGAATCGAAATTAATCGCATTTTTAATCGCATATAAATAAAGCTGCTGGATTCTTTTTGTCACCGTCTTTCTGCATGGCAGCTCATATGTTGTGTCAGACGATGCAATTTGTAGTACCTTTTGCAGCCCCTTATCTTCTACCACTCCAAGTGGTCTACAGTCGAGTGCAATCCAGTGAGCCAGGGAGTTGGTTATTTTTTCAGACGTGGACTTAGTTATCCTGGCCCTGAAACCAGTCATCTGGTTGAGTGTGGGTTGGGTGTGGGTCCTTGTACTCGGAGTCGGGCTAACGTCCACGCTAGCTTCCACGCTAGCTGCTATATGTTTTGCATTGAGTTTTATTTTTAAAATAAAAAATAAAACTTCAAACATTGCAAAATAAACTGGTCAGACTACTGCTTGACCTTTCATCTAGAACCCACCTCACCTCTGCCCACTTTGACAACCTAGATGGCTTAGAGTAGATGACAGAGTACAGCTACTTGCAATGGGCCTGGTCTACAATATCCACTACACCTCTATGGTACCCATGTACATGTCAAAATTCTTCCCAAAGGTCAAGGAATACCATGATCATAACACCAGAGGGAGCTCCACAAATCATGTAAAGCCCAGATTTGGCACAAAAAAGGGGGAATACACGTTTCGCAATTATGCCACATCAAGGTGGAACGCTCTTCCCACAACTGTAAAGGAAAGTAAAACTATACTTACCTTCAAAACCTCTCTTAAAGAGCACCTTCGGGGGAGAGCATTGCAAAACTGGCCCCGGTAATGGTACAAATCTCAACCTGTCGTACAATGGACAGCTTCCCCCCACTAAAGTAATCTGCATGTATGAAGTTAATGTGTAATCAAAATATAAACAATTATATCTTAAGCATATTGTGAAAATACCAAATATCAATGTATGTTAAAGCTGGGAAAGGGGGCAGCAGCAGGGGAGATGTGTGTGTGTTAAATTCCTTGAAGATCTAGGGAGAGATAAGGGGCTTGGTATGCAGAGAGTTTGGTACTGGGACACCAAAAGATGTCTGCTTTATCTCCTGGAGAGATGAGGGTTTTCAGGATCCCCTCGGTGAGGACCAATCAATGATCTCTAGTTGGAATGATCCCCTTTTCGAAACCTATTATGACTTGAGGGCATGCCCTCTGTTCGCTCTCTTTTCTGCTGACCGACCACAGGGTAAGACCTGTTTTCGGGGAGTAGAGGGAGCAGGGGGCCCCTATTTTTGTATTGTATATTCTACTATTAAAACCGATTATTGATTATCTTGATATCATGGTGCTGTTCAACTCTTCCTTTATAAGTTAATCAGCTCTACCGAAAGAACGCGCGGAGCCGAGGCGAGCATCAGAAAACTCAGAGCGGTTCCAACAAATGGTGACCCGACGATGAGGTGAGCAGAAGCGGAGGAAGAGCACCAGTGAAGGCACTTCGGATGGCTTTGACAACTGACAGCAGGGCCTTGTGATTCGACAAAAGAGGTGACAGCCGCCTGTTTATACCGAAGGTCTGTGATTGGCTACGCTACATTTTTGAGTTGTCAAAGGGATTCACAGTGTTTTAAAGATATCGTAGAATATACAATACATACTTTACTGTGTTAGGAAAGTTATATAAAATAAAAGTGAAGCAGCTACTGTGGATCTATGGTGCTCATTCCATTTGTGACAGATTTGCTGGGGAAGTCTAGTGGAGTGTTCATTCTCCATCCAAGACTAAACTGAATAACAAATCTGACGCTCATAGGAGCGGGAAGTGCGTTATATGTAATTAAATCCAAGGGAGGGTGACGCAAACTTCAAAAAGCCATTTGAAACGAGCGGACCTCATTTATCCTTTGTTTGTGGGAGTAAGGGGGTATGTTACTGTGTCATTTTTACGTAATATCTGTGTAGAAATTGAGAGGAAATTGCAGAAATGAAGAAGAGTGATGACAGGAATTGTCCAGTATATTAATAGATACAAGTGAACACATATTAAACTAGTCGGATAAATAAAAGCGGAGTCAATATGGAAGGAGAGTTTGAAAAGGATGATTCAGACGTCCAAATTCCTGGCAGTTTCCGGGAACCAGGGGACAGGCTGTGAGATTCTGAGTTGAATAAAAAAAGGGGGGACAAGGAACTATGATTAAATGATAGGAGATGAGATATTGGGGAATTTAGATTCAGCTCTAAGTGTTATGAACTGGCCTTATCCGGTTACATTTTTATTGAAGCCAGACTACAAGTCGTATGGTTTAATTTGTATTGAACTCAGTCTCCAAGCGGTGTGCTTCATATCTGCACATGTTGAGTGAACCCCTCCCCTTCCCCCATTCACATGAGGTTAATTAGTACTGCTAAGCTGGTTAGCTAGCCAGTTGTATACAATACAAGATATATAATATACAAGAGGGTGATATAGTTTGAATAAAGATACAACCGGTAACTACTGATTGAATACACAGTGATGGTGTACATGAACATTGAGAGTAGAATAAGTTGTTATTTGAATTATTATTATTTGAATGTGGTGTTGTTTTGAGTTATATTTCTAAACTATAATGTATCCACACGCATGTGGTTTCTTTGTCACAGTTCATTTTAAAGTCAGCCACCTCATGGCTAGATCTCATCTCTGACAGTCCGTTGTGTTAATATTAAGAGGTCCTTTTGTTCTTCAGGCCACATGTTAAGTTAGATCAGCATCCAATTTATTTGACCCCATGAGGTCAAGAGTCATTCTGTTAGACCACCATCTTGTGAAAGAGAAATCATTGTTCTTTTGTCACATTGTGAATTTGAAAATAGTTCATTTGGTTAGATCAATTTATCTATAAATGTTGTAGTTGGAGTTTGGTGTTTGCTAACATTTTTAGGAACGACAGCACCAGGAGATGAGTAAACTCAAGAATCCGCAGGGTGTAAATACATTGAGAAACACATTTTTACACTCAAACTGTTTGCATATCAGGGACAAGAAATTTAGATAAAATGAATAAATGTTCACCAAAGGTAAAAAGTAGAATGGAAAGTAGACATAAGCCTACACTTGAGTCAATTTACATTGCTGTGTTCTGATTAGTGTCCTCTGCAAGTTTACTATTGTTCTAAGTAACATAGGGATTTAAGATATTGGAGAAAGGTATGGAGAGGTTCTTTCGTAGTGTGTGAAATATTTGATGCTTGAAACATGTAGGTATTCCAATTTATAGGAGAAAATGTTTTCCTGAAAGAGTTATGTTGGGTAAATATGTAGCAATGGTTGAGGTAATTCTTGGAAGGAGTTTGTGTAATATCATTAGTAGAAATTAATAGTGATAAGATGGCATTTAACAACTGAGACAGATAATATGATTAGAAAAGACAGAGTGGAAAGGGTTGGATTTATTTAACCTCAGTGTGCTAGACTTCCTATAAGCAATGCGTCCCGAGACCTGGACTCCCCCTCTGAGTCAGAAAGGCTACGATCCCAGACCCTCCAAGCAGACAAAACCTAACCCAACAGGAGACTCCTCCTTCTCCAGCAAACAAACACAGAGCTGAAACAACAACAACAAGACTGCATCCAGAACGGCAGCCAGAACTATCTCCAACTGAGACATCCAAAACCAAACGTTATGCTGACATACAGAGAGATACTCTCAAGAGCAAAGTGTGAGACGTGAGAGCAGAATCCACCCTCCATGAAAGCAGCAAAGAGACTGAAAAGGGGGACATGAAATGCAAAGCAGTACAAGCACAGTGGCAAGATGGGGGCTGCAGAGGAAACTGGACAGATGCCTGTTTTCAAGAGTTACAGCGGATGATTTCCAGAGCTGATGGACAAAGGGGGAGGAGTCAGAGTCAGGAGTTGGTCGAGCAGAATGTCAGGAGGTGGGGGTCACGGCTTGAGAAAACCAGGGGAGGAGAAGAGGAGAACGGGAATGAGTGAGTTTACACATAAGCACACTTATTCACAAAACGCACGTAAAAGAGACTATATTTAAAGTAATTGAATTGACTTGGTTTAAGTAAAGATAAAAATATGTACTGCCCATGAATTAATACATTGGTAAATAAAGAATAGCAGTGAAACTATTAAAGTAAAATGAGAAAATCATCCTAAAAACATACTGAGAGATAAAGGGGGACACACTGAGGGAACAATTCACTACACCACAGTGGGTGTTTTTGGGGTTAGGAGTAGAACAATATTCTTCAATCTTTTCATCATGTTAACATCTTATTCTTTAAGAGATTTGTATTCACGTGTGAATAAAGTAGTGATCTTATTTGTTACAATATTGATTACCATTAAAAGGATAGTTTTAGGAACCACTCTATAAGATCAGAACACATCTTTATTTGTCCAACCCAAATTAGTATTCCAATCTAAAGAATTGATTTCGCCATTGTGGCATAGTTATTACCATAGGAGGGATTTAAGATGGGAATATGAGATGATTTCTGTTTTTGAATCCTTGATAAAGTAGGGAGTAGCTGTTGCATGTTCGGACATCCAGGGTTCCACACACTGCTAAAGAGGTTAACATTGTTTTTTAAGTGGACCAGAATTGAAGATAAATGCTATGAAATGCATTGCAGAGCTACACAGATCCTAGTAATGGTTTGACTCAAGAGAATAGTTATGTACACAAGTAACCTGAAATAGATCTATTACACATTTTAATACTAATTAAGTGTAAATAAATTGTAGTAGTAGTACTCTGAGGAAGTGAGTTTTGTACCAAGTTTCAGGTGGGAGGCGGAAGGACTTCCGAGTACCTGAGGTTTGAAATGTAGAAAGAACATATTACAGTTAAGCTAAAACATAGTAATGTAATGAGACAGAATTTAATTTAGACAACATCTTGTAACTGGCCTGGTAAAGAAATAAAAGCCATAGACTTTATTGTTTAGGTCATTAAGGGGATATATATTTAATTTAAATTCATAATAGAAAGACATTTGATGACAGCCCAGGAGCCCTGAGTGTAGGAAAGAAAGTAGAGGTCATGAGTGCAATTTAAGGGATTGGGGTCAGACTTTTCCACTCAGGTTGCAGAGGCCATCCGTGGACCAGAAGGCATTACTCCTATCGCCAGCCCAGAAGCTGCCGTCAGCAGGCCGGGGGAAGAGGACGCCGGGAACACTCACATTTTTTATCCCACGTTTAGGGAGTTGTTTTCTAAAGCCCATATTTAAGGGATATTTTTTACGTTTTAATGACCTTGTGAAGTGCTGACACAGAGACCAAGACATTTAAGACAAGAAGAGAAAATAGCAGAAGAAGCCCTGCTTTTCCTGATAACCTGTTGGTTGCTATTAACATTGGGAACAATAGTGTCTTTCTTCGTCCTACTGACGAACCCTTAAAGGGCCAGGGTTAAATGACGCATTGGTCCACAGCACTCTAAATAATTTGGGTTTTAATACTGTACGTTAGCATATACGTTTTATTGATACCAGAAGAATGGTTTACTAACATGTTTGGCCAAATGGAAAGGTTTAATAATGTTTCTTTAGATTTCTAGGGCTACCTATATTGCCATTTTAGTTACATGTGGTTTAAATCCCAGCTTATAATGTTATAATATGAATGCCTTGGGTAAATTCAAATTCAAATTCAAAAGCTTTTATTGTCATTGTACAGAATACAACGAGATTTATAGTCACTGCTCCAGCGAGTGTTTTAGAAACAGACATAATTGATCTCTGGAAAAAAGAGATCAAAAGGGGGATTAAAGTAATCTGCATGTATGAAGTTAATGTGTAATCAAAATATAAACAATTATATATTAAGCATATTGTGAAAATACCAAATATCAATGTATGTTAAAGCTGGGAAAGGGGGCAGCAGCAGGGGAGATGTGTGTGTGTTAAATTCCTTGAAGATATAGGGAGAGATAAGGGGCTTGGTATGCAGAGAGTTTGGTACTGGGACACCAAAAGATGTCTGCTTTATCTCCTGGAGAGATGAGGGTTTTCAGGATCCCCTCGGCGAGGACCAATCAATGATCTCCTAGTTGGAATGATCCCCTTTTCGAAACCTATTATGACTTGAGGGCATGCCCTCTGTTCGCTCTCTTTTCTGCTGACCGACCACAGGGTAAGACCTGTTTTCGGGGAGTAGAGGGAGCAGGGGGCCCCTATTTTTGTATTGTATATTCTACTATTAAAACCGATTATTGATTATCTTGATATTATGGTGCTGTTCAACTCTCCCTTTATAAGTTAATCAGCTCTACCGAAAGAACGCGCGGAGCCGAGGCGAGCATCAGAAAACTCAGAGCGGTTCCAACACCACCCATCTATGTATATACTCGCATTTTAGACTCTGTTACTAACTGTATATCTGTAGACTTGGTATGTCTTAAATGTCCGGTTAGGATTTATTAGAACGAAATCTAAAATGAAAATTGTAAATAAGCCATCTGTATGTAAAAAACCACCTGTATGTAAATTGTAAATAAGCCATCTGTATGTCAAATATGTCTTATATGTCTTAAATGATATGATGAATTGGAAATGGGGGACCCTGATGTAAACAAGACGAAAGTCTTTCTCTGGTCTGCATCCCCTTAACAATTGTATGTTTTGAGCTGTACTGTACTGTACCCAATATACAAGCTGTTAATAAACTTTTCAATCAATCAATCAATGAGGTGATACTTGAGGCTTGATGTGCTGCGGTGATATGCGAATTCCTTTTTGCATAATTTGCACACAACCGTGCTCTTATCGACGCTTCCATCCGTCCGTTTTTTAAAACACAATTTCCCATCCACGGGGCCAACCAACGCGGTCTCATCAGCTTCTTCGTTCATGTTTGAATTGTTCACTGTGGTTTGTTGTTGTCTGAAGTCATGCACGTTAGTTGGTGCTCCAGTATAATCGGTACGCCTGAAACTCATCCAGTGAGAAACGTTCAGCGGTGCAAAAATAAGTGCGATTAAAATGCATTAATTTCGCGTTAATTTTTGTGTATATAATTAATCTTAATTAACGCGTTAAAGTCCCGGCCCTAATACAAACCTAAAAATAGTGTTTACCAATTCTACTAAAATATTATTATTATTATTAAATAATAATGATTACAAAAATGTAATAAAATATATTATTATTATTATAATACATAATAATTAAATAATATGTTTATTATAATAAAATAATAACAATTGTATTAGAATAACTTTTATCATAATACTAATAACACTACTACTAATAATAACTACAATAATAATTAGGGTCTGAGACCAGAGGTCGGCGAAGACCCTATTGAAATATTGAAATAAACCTACGAAAAACACCCAAAAACAGGGAAAACGACCGGCAAAAGCACAGAAAAGGTTCGGAAATCATGACGGCTGATAGGCCGTGCGAGCCCAGTCACGTGGCCTTGCATAATTGATATCGTTACGATCAATTTAGTCGCTTGTCGAAGTAGTGTATGTGAAATCAACCTCACAATAAGATGTGTGTATATTACAATTATTAATGTCATATTTCAAGATGATTACGTTAACGTCACAGTCATCTGAAGAACGAACCGAAACCTTGTTGTTTTTATTAATTGCATTACCAAATTGGTATCAAATAAACCGTAAGCATTGGTAACACAACTTCCAAAGTTACAGTAAAATAAAAAGGACCCTGACTCGGACAATACACAATCCAACATGTTCAACAGAAGAGAATCAGTTATATTGTTTGTACACATGGTACTTTACATATATATCTGTTGTTTAAGGTGTCCAGGTGATGCAGACAGGCTGGACCAGAGAGTGAGAGACAGAACTGGACTCCTCACAGCAGTGAACTTCAGCACAGGTACAAAGACTCTTTCTTCATACTGTACAAAGAATCAATAAAGATATTGGTTTATACACTGATATACATTCCATTAAACAATACTAAATACTTGATCACCTACACGTCAGTGAAGTTGAGGGGTTTTCCATGCACAAAGTTACATTTAGATGTTAACAAGCAATATGATTGTGTCAGCTTTCTAATTTAATGTAATGAAGGCAAAGATATTTAACACATAGTGAGAACTGCTACTATTTATCTCTCAATATTGTCTGTAAAAAACGTGGTGAAAGTTATTCTTTCAGTGAGACAACAGAGCAAGCTTCTACAGTTGCACTACGTTTTGATAACAGTTAAATATTATTTTGATAACATATTTCAATGTTGATGAACTTCATACTGTTCATTCATAATCTGATTGTCTTTGTAGCTCACTGTTGAAATACAAAAAAACCATTACAATTACAAAATAGTTATATCTACAGCCCCTACAACATACAAACACACCGCTTTCATAAATAACACACTTGTTCTGCAATAATATGTTTTATGTTTTCTCCTTCTCTGAGGGTCAAGAAGAACATCCAAGAGGAACATTAAAAGCTGATGTTGAATGCACCTATTTCCACATCTACACTCCATCAGCTGATTATTTCTATTTGCCTCACTTTATGAGCTTCACATCGCTTGTGCCTTGTACCGCAGAGTTTGCAACGTCACAAATAAATCGAGCCAATCTTCAGTCAGATGTGAATGTGTAATCTAACATTTTCAGTACGAATAATGGACGAAAGGAGTGCAAATACAAATACAATTTATTGAAATGTGAACCAAAAGTTAATCAAACATGTTTAAATAAAAACCACATATGGACAGAAGGTGTAAAAATGTATAAGTAAACACATTTAGTCAAATAAAGTGACAGACTAGGCCTGTGCAGTTGGCATCAGCTTTGCCCACCATGGGCTCCTCCATCAGGCCTGGTCCTCCTCGCTGAGGAAAGACCCTCAGTCCTCTCCAAACCAACAGACAGGACGTCCATCACACGGAGGTTTCTCCCTGAAGTCTCTGCAGCTCTATGGACACCACGCTGTCTCAATCCGTCCACACTGAATATGAGAGGGGAGAAATGAAAATAATAAATGCTTTAGTTTAGACAATAAGAAATATAAAGTTGACTGTTGAGTTGCTCAGTTTTTTTAGATTGTCAATACTATTACTGTATAACTAATATCTCAAGTTAAGAGGGACATTCAAATAAAGATTGGTCTTTAAATACATTTTGTCTTTTGAATTGTTTGTCTAAAGTCAAGGATCTAGAACTGGTACTTAGTTGTAATGATACCGTCTGGTTATTATGCTGTTTGGAGGAGGCCTCACAGGTAAGAGCACTAACTAGCTACCATCACATGTACCTTAGCTTGACTTAAATGTATTAAACGTATAGTTAAGTGATATCAAAATATAAATAACTAATGTCATGCAAACATATTAATATTTGCTTGATTCCAGTGTTGAATTTAGCACAATTGCATACAAACGTTAAGGGATTTTAAGATTCTGAAGTATTATGCTAAAAACTCAATAACTTAGATTATTATTTATAGTTTTGCTGAATAGTTTCATGTCCGCTTACCTTAGAAACGTAAAATGCGACGGCAGTGTGCAGATGGGGACCATGTTAGCTTAGCTTGGTAGCTTCAGCTAGCTCTTGAACTTTCAGCTCGGTGGCAGCAGGTCCCGCCTCGGCTCCGCCTCTTTACCCTTATTTGGAACAGGCTGGAGCAGGCGGGAGTTGAACTCCGACGTCGCTGTCGAGCCGTTAGTGGCCGACTCCGCCTACTAAGGGCTTCTCGGCAACTCTGCAGAATCCTATGGGTGACGTCACGGACCCTACGTCCATTTATATATACAGTCTATGGGTGCAACATATGTGAAAACTCACCAAATGTTGCACGCGCGTCAGAAGTGTGGCAACTTGAAATATGTATTTGGTTCCCTACTTTAACTTTCACGTAAACGAACGAAACTCGCTACGCATATCTAGGGTGCGGAGACGAACCAAAAAGCCTCTTGGAGGGGTATAAAATAACGTACAGGAAGTCGGCCATTTTGAATTTGGAAAAACGGGATTTATCGCGTTTTTCGACCTCCGTACAAATTTTGTATCGCGTTCGGGACTTTATCCGAACGACTTGAAATTCGTCATGTACTATCGCGAGACATGGGTGGCAAATTGTTATCACGCAGTTTTTCTGTTTTTCGCACGGCATAGCCGTGATTTGGCGCCAAAGTTCGCGTTCGCTCGATGCTAGGCCATCCCTCCCCATGGAAGACGATGATGTCATAACTCAAACTGACATGCTCAGAACGCCACCAAACTTCACATGATGGTTAACACTGCGGCCCTGAACAGCTCTAGATTCAATTTGATGTTACTTAATTTGGCATTACCATGGCAACAGATCCTTCGCCATAAAACACGGTGTAGCTGTAACTCCAATGGACACGGTCCCATCGTCCCCCAATCTTCACTTTTATATCACCGGTCAATGCCTCAACAGCTCTACGTGAAATCTGAGATCTCACCGTAGGCCGTTGCCATGGCAACGCATCCTTCGCCAAAAAATACGATGTTGTTGTAAGTCAATGGAAAATCGTCCAAACGGCACCAGACTTCAGACTATCATTAATGGTCCGGCCCTCAACAGCTCTACGCCAATTATGGGATGTCATCATATGCCGTTGCCATGGCGACAGATCCCGCCATAAAACACGGTGTTCTCGTAATTCAATGGAAAATCATCCAAACGGCACCAGACTTCAGACTATCATTAATGGTCCGGCCCTCAACAGCTCTACGCCAATTATGGGATGTCATCATATGCTGTTGCCATGGCGACAGATCCCTCGCCAAAAAACACGAAGTTGTCTTAACTCAATGGAAAATTGTCCAAACGGCACCAGACTTCAGATGAAAGTTAATGGTCCGGCCCTCAACACCTCAATATGACAATAGTGAGTTTTCCTCAAAAGCGGTTGCCATGGCAACGCCTCCCTCACCGTTAAGCACGATATTGCGACAGATCCCTCACCATCAAACACAATGTTTATGATACTGCTGTAACTCCTATGTACGTTGTCCGATCGGCCTGCGGACAACAGCCTGCGGAGCGTCGAAGACCCGCTCAACGCTGCTTGCAGCTTTAATAATAATGAATGTTGGTACATAATCTGAATTATGGATTGTATTTTTATGGAATTCTTGAATTTATAAGTTTTGAAGAGAAAAACTAAATATCAGTGATATTACAACAACAACAATAATATGGTAAATAAGATAGAGATGTTTGCACAGAGATTTCCTCAGGTAAATTGTTTTATATATTTGAGTAACTAAGAAAAATTTGTATATATTTTGCAACTTAATGTAAAGTAACCTTGATGTAAGAGGTTCAATCACTGGGAGATATCATTCTCTACAGTCTCTTTTTTTCATGGCAGTATTGTCCAGTTCTGGAGCCGGAAACATGGCTGTAATGTCAGGTTCTGGGACCGGAAACATGGATGAAAGGTCCGGTTCTGAAGCCGGAAACATGGCAGAAAGGTCCGGTTCAGGAGTCGGAACCATGGCAGTATTGTCCAGTTCTGAAGCCGGAAACATGGCTGCATTGTCAGGTTCTGGAACCGGAAACATGGAAGAAAGTTCCGGTTCAGGTGCCGGAAGCATGGCTGTAAAATCCGGTTCTGGAGCCGGAAACAGGGCAGTAAGGTCCGGTTCTGGAGCCGAAACCATGGCTGTAATGTCCAGTTCTGGAGTCGGAACCATGGCTGTGTGGGACGGCTCTGGAGCCAGAGCCATGGCTGTAAGGTCCGGTTCTGGAGCCGGAAACATGGCTGTATGGGACGGCTCTGGAGCCGGAACCATGGCTGCAGGGCAAGGTACCGGAACACGAATCCATGGCTGTGTGGGATGGTACTGGAGCACGGTACCATGGCTGTGTGGACCGGCAATGGAGCACGAATCCATGGCTGCCGGAACCGGTTCTGGAGCAAGAACCATGGCTTCTGGGGCCAGAACCAGGTCTGTAACCATGGCTGCTGGGGGCTGAACTGGTTCTGTAACCATGTCTGCTCCTTGGGCTCGTGCTGCTAACCTGGCCTTGCGACTCCTTCTTTTAGGAGCCGTTTGAAGGCTCCGTGGACCTCCAAAAGCCAGGCGAGTACCAGCGAATGGCTCCGGGCCTATAGCAAACACTGGGGAAGAAGCAGGGGCTGACTCCAGACGGACAAACCCGATGCGTGTGGTGTCATAACGGGAGTTGGGAGACCTGGGGCTGTCAGGCAGGGGAAAACACACCGAGAGGAAATCCAAAAGCCAGGCAGGTAATAATTTAACCAAGCCTGGTCTCTCCAACGTAATCTGGCGTGCTTCTGCCAGAGCAGCCTCTCGCTGCTGAACCCTTTTTGCTATCATCCATTGATTAGAGCAGTCAGTCAACAAAAAGGCAAAATCCAATATCTCCTTCTCCAAAGGATCTGCTGGGCCCATATCTGGTCGGATCGTTCTGTTAGGGTGTGTGTAGCAGGCAGGACCCAAAATGCAGATTAAAGTGACAATTCCTTTATTTCAAGGCTAAATCCAGGCAAACAAAGACAAAACAGAACACTCACCGATGAACTAGGTCATAACACAAGACGATCCGACAAAGACAGACAGAAAACCCAGAACTTAAATACACACAAGAACTAATCAAACAAACAAGACACAGGTGAGGAGGGAGGAGAAAACACAGGGACACCAGGTGAAAACAATCAGGTAATAAGGAGGGAAAATAGACAGACAGCAACAGGCAAGACAGGAGGTGAAGACCTTTCAAAATAAAACATGAAACAAAAGACAGAAAAAGACAAGACAAAATACAAATAAAGACAGATCGTGACATGTTGTTATGTTTCAGCATTAGGCAACAACCTCATCAATCGAGACCCAATATCTCACGAGGAAAAAGGTAGAACAGGATAATATGATTGCTTTAATTCAGGCAACAAAATGCCATAATGATCCATAAGGGATGCTGCCTGAGAGAAAACACTCCTCTTCCTTGTTATCATGACCACTAATGTTACATATTCAATGTCTAAAAGGCCTTTAGTTGATTTTATTGTATATAGATTTCAGTTTTAGAGTGGATACATATTGTACTTGTTGTACATTTGATGAAGGTATGTTGTCTACATTACTAATCATAATAATAAAACATGTCCCAGAAGCTGCAGAGTTTGGGTTTAGGGATGGATAGGAGACCGGCTGAGGTCGATCTGAGGGACCGTTGGGGTTGGTAGGGGGTGAGGAGGTCAGTGAGGTGGGGGGGGGGGGGCAGATGGTGGAGGGCTTTGTAAGTAAGGACCAGTATTTTGTAGTTGATGCGGTGGGACACGGGAAACCAGTATAGTTCAAGTTCATTAAGTACTACAATGGAAATAAGTCTTTAACTAGATTATATCATCCATGACATTTTACTGACATGTGTTTCCAATAAATGTAACTGAAAACGTTCATCATAATAAAGATTAGAAACAGCTTTTGACACACCTCACTCCCCACACGTGTAAAGCAGAAGCTTTGCTTCATAACTATCAGAGAACACCTGGTATTTCTCAATACCCATGCAGATCAGAGGGAGGGAAACACCAGCTGCAGTGAGAGGAGGACGAAGGTACGTTTTAACCGTTTGTTTTTTCGTTCTAATTGAAACAAGAAAAAAAGCAGAAACGGGTCGTTTTTTCAATTTTCAATTTTGCCCCAAAATGAAAAAACGGAAATTCAGCTCGTTTTTTCGTTTTTCTGTTCTTACTGTTAAAACAAGTATAACACTCAATGTTTCGTTTCCATACATGGGTGTGTCTCCAGCGCCTCCTTGCTTCTGATTGGCTAGTGTGCCCTATGCTTGCGCTGTTCTCTTCAAAATAAAGGTTCTCGGTCTTTGCCTTTATACTGCGTTACAAATATACGTATATTATTATGTTCATACATGCAGAAAGTACAGAAGACAGTCTGTCCGTATGTCTGCCTTTCTATGTCTGTCTGTCTGTCTGTCTGTCTCGATGTCTTTCTGTCTGTCTGTCTTTCTGTCTCGATGTCTTTCTATCTCGATGTCTGTCTGTCTCTCTGTCTGTAATATATTTTAGAGTTTAAAGCGTAGCCACTTTTACTCCACTACATGTATTTAAAACCTTTAGTAACTTTACAGATTTGGATTAATTATGTGAAATGTAATCAACACTTAAATCAGACTTTAGTTCCACCTGGAGTAAATCCACAAGCTACCCTGCAGTATACAAAGTCATTCAAACTAGCTGCACCTTTACCAGTTTTGAGAACACTTTCATGATCAATCATTATAAAACATATCATATATATTATTCTGAAATGGACCAATCTGCACAACGACTACTTTTACTGTCGCTACTTTCACTATATTTTGATGAGAATACTTTCCTACTTTCACTTGAGGAACATTTTGAATGCAGTACTTTTACTGTAACAGAGTATTCCTACACTCTGGTACTTCTACTTTTACTCAAGTACACGATCTGAGTACTTCTACTTTTACTCAAGTACAAGATCTGAGTACTTCTACTTTTACTCAAGAACAAGATCTGAGTACTTCTACTTTTACTCAAGTACAAGATCTGAGTATTTCTACTTTTACTCAAGTACAAGATCTGAGTACTTCTACTTTTACTC
>CALSBZ010033197.1:0-10763 GCA_943591055.1 Gobionotothen gibberifrons
AAGATATAAGAGTGAGGACGAGTGTGACACACAAGCTTCCTACATGAGACATAATAGTTGGAAATTCTGCCAATGTACAATATTGACATAAATCTAAACGAACGGAGTGGCGGGAAAATATACAATATTGTATTGTTATTACCTTGCGCACAAACTCTGTTGTCTGTGCTGTATCCTCTCCCTGTCTGACAGTCCGGTTAGCCGACCAGAGGACTGTTTTTCTCGGTGTAGATTGACGTCTTGACTCAGACTCACCAAGTTTGTATCTGATTTATCTTCGATAAAAGTCGAATGCGCGTCTGTCACATGCAAGGCAATACAACGTATGACAATGGTGACGGTTGACGCAGAGAAGCCCGGGGAAAATTGACGGCGGATATGACGTCACGGATGAGACGGATATGCACCCGAGTCAATCGGGTACTGACACCGCCACCTCCGGAGTCGGCTTGATAAATGTATTTGATTTGATTGATTTTATTTGAAAGGGTGTGCGCCAAGGTTCCATATTGGGACCAATAATTTCAACATATATGTAAATAATCTCTAATAATTTATCAAATGCTGATTTCCATTTTATGCAGATGATACTGTTATTTATTGTTCATCCTCTTCTATAGAGCAACGTCTTGATTTCCTCCAGTCTGCCTTTGATGTTATTCCATCCCATTTATCTCAACTCAAGTTAGTATTAAATGCAGACAACTCCAAACTCATATTCTCAAATGGCAAAAAGTTAACTTCTTTTCTCCCCAACATTTGTACTGTTCAAGGGACTGACATTGAAAGGGTTACTACATACACATATCTAGGTTTTATTATTGGTCAGAACTTATCTTTCAAGTCACACATTGGATTCTGGTGAACTGCTTTACATGAATGCCTCTGAACTGTGCCTCAAGAGTTTGGATACTGTGTACCATTGTGCGTTATGTTGTATTACATATATATATATATATATATATATATAGTGAGTTTGGAATAAATATGCACTTTATGAAAATTATTAGTTGGTTACTGTTAGTAAAAAAACAGTAAGGTTAATACTGGATGTTTGTTACACTTGGATATGTTTTCTGTAATACTTGTAACATATTTATTCTCCAGTTTATGCATTTGAGTGACTTGCAGTTAATGCTCGACATTCAATTCAAAACCTTTATTTATCCAGGTGAAATCCCATTGAGATCAATGATCTATTTTTCAAGGGAGACCTGCAGCAGTAGGTTCCACATGAAGACATAAACAACAAAAGGACAGGGATTACAATTTACATATCTATCCACATATACAGGTACCAACAGCATCTGATTGTGGAGCATCCAACCGAGCTTTAAAAACATGTAGTGGTACCAGATTGGTAATTTTCCATTCTTTTTGCAGACTGTTCCAAGTTAGTGGAGCTGCACATCTAAAAGCTTTCTTCCCTAAGACAGTCCTAGCACTTGGCACATTTAATAAAACCACAGCATGAGATCTCAGGCAATAAGTACTTTCAATTCGCCGAGAGATCAGGGAGCAGATATAAGATGGTACTTTATCCAACATGGCTTTGTAAATGAAAATGTACCAGTGACTGAGCCTCCGTACAGTAAGTGATGGCAAAACCGCCTTGGTATACAGTGATGCGTAAGTGCTTTACAGTTTGTCACAAATCTCAGTGCACTGTGATACGCAGCATCAACAAAATGGTTGCCGTGAAACGCGGTTTTCTCATAACTCCAGTTAACATGCTCCAAACTGGCCAAAACTTCACAGGTTTTATAACGATGCAGCCCTCAACACATCTAGGCGTATTATGGGGTGTCATCAAATGACGTTGCCATGGAGACAGATCCCTCGCCAAAAAACACGAAGTTGTCGTAATTCAATGGAAAATCCTCCAAACGGCCTGAAACTTCCCACATTTGCCAACGGCCGAGTCCTCGAGACACGTCGAAGACCCGCTCAACGCTGCTTGCAGCTTTAATTACATTTGTATTTACATATGTAAATATATATATTTGCTATTCTGCGTGTGTCAGTTGTTGTGTGGTTGAATTTATATGAATGTTCCTCTACCACCACCTACTGGACACAAATGTACTTGCCTGCTTCACATACTGTTACTTTTACTCTGATTACTGCCTGAAACTTGCCCTGGACCAGCTTCAAATTGACCGTGTCATGCATGATATTAAAGGGGGGACTCTCCCTTTAATATCAGAATGTTGTTACATGTATTGATATCATAAACCGCTTGGTATGTGTGAACTGCAGACTGCCCTCTTTCAACTAAGCAGCTTCCTGACAAACACAGGCTGTCCTCTGAAAAGTCCACCTGGAGTGTGGTGATTTAGCAATTTCTTTTAAAGTGACAGATGGAATGAGTTGAAATGACGTATTTTTGTGAGAAAAAAGAGCATTTATTGAACATAAATAAAGGAACAGTAACAAATAAAGTTGAACTCTTTACAATAATATAACAAATAATAATAAACACTAAAAACACACAGCAAATATATACAAAGTTATTCAACCCAGAACCCGCTAGTCCTGGTCTGGGTTAAAGAATCTCCTGAACTTAGTGTGCAAATCGCACTTCAGTTGGTCGGAGCGGCGCCTCTTCCGCAGGGCAGACTTTATCCTCTCCCCCAGGTAGGCCTGGAGACATGTTGTTTCTTTTGGTCTCCAATCGGGAAGCCAGATGCCCTTCGCCTCGCCATCAATCGCTATGACCTCCGCCTTCGTGTCTGAGAAGGAACATTTACATTAGTACATGCATCAGATGTCATTCCTTTGCCAATTTACAGGTGCACATTTGTGTTCAAAATTAACTAAACACATGCACACTTAAGGGGCAGTGAAGTGCACGTGAGGGCCTAACACTGCTGAATCCCAACTCCCAAGGCTGTCGCTCACGTCGGGTGCTGGATCCCTCAACGAAAGACACAAAGCACAACCGTACATCAATTCATTGAGATAGTTAAAAACACTAATACTCTCGGGAGAATTGGAGCAACAATGTAAACAAAAGCATCAATACGAACAACTATAACAAACCAAAATAAGGGAAACAGAACGGTAAAACAAAACAGCAGTGGCGGACAATCTTATGTCCCTCGGACGGCGCAGCCCCTCACACACACACACAATACTGCTGGTCTTGTCACCGTCACGGGCAAAGCTACAGTCGGAAACGTCTCGGTCGAACGGGAAAGAACTATCGGGTATCAGCTGTATAAATAATGTTTACTAAGTGAAGGGAATGCGGAAGTGGGCGGTACCTCTGTGGCGCAATACTACGGTGGCCGAGAAGTGTTTTACCTCTATGGTCGGCTACACTTACATTGAACTATTGCATGCCTTAAAAGAGGAAAGTTCTGAAAGCCACTGAACGGGGCTAAAATAAAACAAACAAAAAGACGTTTACCAGCCTCTGAACAAAGCTGAACCTTTGAACAAGGCTTATAACAAAAGGAACATTATAATTCATAGCATCCTGTTGCAGACTTTTTTTGGTTCCACTAAGGACACACCAGACTTTGTGGAAATGGAGATATATTATAAATGAATTTGATCAGATTCAGACCCCTGGTCTACAAGAAATTAGACATAATCCAACACCACAAGAAAACCACACAGCACAACTTGTGTTCATTTTGTACCAGCTGGTGAGATCATTTGGAACAGACTCACGCAAAGCAAATGGCGATCTGGCTTTCCTTGCTGTCGACTCCAGGCAGGGATTAAAACCATGTCCTTGGTGGCCATTTTGTCAGCCTAGCATTTTAAACAAGGGATTTTAAGTTGCTGTATATCAATGTCAAGCAACAGGAACTTACTGGAAAACTGGCCAACGCGTCAGCTGTTTTGGACTTCCAGGTAGGAACCACATACATGTCCATGATGTGTATATGTTTGCCCTATATTGATAGTGTTCCAAATAAATGAAATCTTCATAGAAGTATGTTCAACAACAAGAGAAAATCACACTTCACGAGATTGGAGTTTCACCACTAAACAGCTATTTAGAAAAGATGTGTTTATTCAAAAGAAAAAATGATGTCTGTTGAAAACCGTACATGTCTTAGGCTTCTTGTACCATCTTCAGGCACGTGTTTCCAATCTGAAACTGTAACAACAGTAAGTTACCTGTGCCATTTATTTGAGACAAGATGAAGTTGGCAGGAAAGCTCTAGTATACCTACATTTGACTCCATGCACTGAGGAAGACCCAGGCTCCAAAAGTCCTCTCTGGTCAGCCACACATCACCCTCCGCTCCAGGCCTATCGTGGTCTTGCACATAGCTGAGCTGCAAATAACAGATTGCAAAACATAGAAAAATTAAAACAATGCACCTCCATCACTGTGCATGAAGTAAACATATATCTACCAGCTTGTCTTGAATCTGATTTAGATCCTTTGCGTATTTCGTACCACACATGAAGTATACCTAAAATATCTCTCAACGTAGGCCGGATAAAGGGCTTCAGCTGAGACACATTCACACCCTGTTTCAGCTGAGCCAACCCAACAGGGTTGCCACACCCTTGTTGGTGATGGAGGAAACCACATAAGGCCCAAACCAGTTGCACTCCAGTTTTCCACCTTATCGGCCCTCCCTCCTCTTATCAGCTCTTAGGACCTCGTCTCCAACGTTAATCTGGAAAGATTTCACATTCTTTCCCTTGCGTTTTTCATAATCGATTTTCTGTCTCTGTTGTGCAGATTGAATGTTCTGGTAAATCTGAGAAAGATATGTAACAGTTATCATTTACAGTCCTTAACATACGCTTGCATTTTTTAGGAGTTATTATGTTTTAAATATTGCCATTTTATTTTCACCTTCGAGTGCAAATATGCAACGGTTGCAGCCTTTGCCTCAAGCTGCTGTTCTGCCTCATCAGCAGGCACCAACACAGAGGTATCATCCCCGTCATTGAGTGCATTGATAACACCCGGGGCGCGAGTCATGACTAGTTGTGATGTGACACTGTAGTGCAGTGACCATCAACTGGCGGCCCGCGGGCCACATCCGGCCCGCCAGACATTCTCATCCGGCCCGCACGACGGGGGTGACTGTGGCGTTAGTGCGTTTGGCCCCCACTCATTTTTTTTTTTTACAACGTCTCGTGAGTAGTGTGCAGTACCGGAGTCCAACAGAGAGGCAGGAGCTGCGGGACAGTAGCCGAGAAGTGATCCTTCGTTGTCTGCTAAGCTTTTATGGATTATTAGGCGTCTCCGTAAAAAATAAGGTAGGCTAATTGTTTACATTGCCAACACAGTAACATTACTTGAAAATAAAAAAACACAGGCCTATAGCACATTTGCGTGAACACGGCAAATTTAAATGACAGACACGTCTTAAATATGTTCCTCAAAAATAAAGTGGCAAGTCTCCATTTAACAATGTCTTGGCTACACTAGCCTGAATAAAATAGACATACTATGGCTGAATAAGTCACAACTGGTGGTTTAATGCGAGAAGTTACATTTCCCCTCTGATGCCAACCTCTTAATGTCGGGCTTGACAGCTGTTAGGCTTATACGCAAGCAGTCCTCCAACGACTGGTGAGACAGTCGGTTCCTTTCATTTGTTTTGATACTGTTCATTTTTGAGAACCCAGATTCACATGTGTATGTTGACCCAAACATGGTGAGCACATACATAGCCAGCGTCTTCAGTGTCCCATAGTCTTGGGGACAAGACACCCAAAAAGTGCTCAAGCTTTCAGCACCCCGGAGAGCAGCTCTCATCTCGCTGGAGGCCTGCATGTCAATGAGTTGAATCTGAATCGCCGCTTCATCCAACTGCAGCAGCTTCTTCGCATTAGCGGAAAATTCTCCGCCTTGGCTGATCGAGAATGGGTCACGCACAAATTCGAGGACATCTCTGGTTATGGCAAAGTCATCAAATCTTGTAGAGAAGTTTTCCCTCAGCTGTGTCATGAATTGCTTCATATTGTGAGTGACCTTGCTCTCCCCCACTGTCTTCAGTGTGTTGAAGTGCAACAGTTTCCCTGATATCAAATCTGTGTTGAACAGATCCAGTTTCCTCAGAAAGGCATCAACTTTTTCCACCAAATTCACCACGGATTTTTCTTTGCCTTGTAGTTGCAGATTGAGTGCATTCAAATGGGAAAATATGTCTGCTAAAAATGCGACGTTGCACATGTATATTTTGTCTTGCATGATGCACAGGTATTCAGCTGCTCCTTTGGATTTACTTTGTTTGACAAACTCCACAACTTCATCCCTGAGTTCAATGAAACGCTCCAAGGCTTTACCTTTGCTCAGCCAGCGCACGTCATTGTGGAGTAAGAGGTCATCGTGGGTAGCATCCGATTCCAGCAGGAATTTGCGGAAGAGGCGATGTTGGGTACTTGAATTCCCTCTTATGAAGTTAATTATTTTCATTGTTTTGTCCATGACATCTTTCAAATCCCCGCTTAGCTTGGCGCACAGCACGCTTTGGTGGATCAGACAGTGAAGGGCATTTGTCTTTGGAGCCACATTTTTAAATCTGCTCACCATACCCCTGTTTTTGCCGACCATGGCAGGAGCACCATCTGTCACAATTAAGTTGACTTTCTGTAATAACAGGCCATGTTTTTTAAATAGCTCCTCCACTTTCTCAAATAGGATTTCCCCAGTGGTATTACCTTCCAGTGGAATCAAAGCCAACAGCTCTTCTTTAAAATCTTTTCCATCAAAGTATCTGACAAAGGCGGACATCTGTGATATATCAGTGGTGTCAGTGGATTCGTCAATAGCCAGAGATATATGTTCAGCTTTCTTGACCTCATCAAGTACAAGTCGCTGAACATCCTCCGCCAACACATGAACCCGGCGGGCGGTAGTCGAAGCAGAGAGCGGTGCTTGCTTCACGGATGCCACAATCTTATCCATGGATTTGTCGGTGGCGAGTTCCTCCAAAACTGCCACCATGCACTCCTTAAAAACTTCTGACGTGGCAAATGCTTTATTATTTTTTGTCAGAACCCACACAGCCTGAAGAGACGCACTTGTTGCCCTCTCTTGCTCTGTGGAAGTCCGGGTAATAATTCCGGTGGCATGGGCATATCCAGCTGTCAAGGTGGACATTTTAATGCGACGTGCCCCTGACTTCTCAGGATACAACTCAGAGAAAGTTGCATGCTTTGTTAAATGATGACGCCTGAGATTGTACTCTTTTGGAACAGCGACCGTTTCATTGCAGATAAGGCAAACCGGTTTAGCCTTACTGAACGATGGCAAGATGAATGCGTATTTATCTGTCCATTCTTCATTAAAACTGCGGTTTTCCACTTCAACTTTACGCTTGAGGCTCTTTGACAGTGACATTTTTGCGTGACAGCATGAGAAAGCACTTCCTTACATCCTGCAACCGTTTCCCACCAATCAGGACATGATATTAATACAAACGTTAATTCCTTTCCTTGCCTATCAGGACTGCTTTCAGTTTTATTACCCAGATATACCCAGGCTTATAAAAAAAAAGATAATTTTTTCAATAAAGTGAACATATTAACCCTCTGGAGTCGGTGGACGCGCCGACGCGTCCGGGTGCGCATAACTTATGTAATTAATCATATATTTTCGATTATAAGGAGTAGAAATATGATTCAGATATCCGCGGAATCGCTGCATGTATCTCCTGTGAGACTGTACCCAGGGCACAGCAGCCAATATGGCCACTCAAAGCAGCTTGACTACACTGTGTGGGATTGGTGGATTTGTGTGTCCGTCAAGGAAATCTCGGCCGGCAGCCATCATGGTCTGAAATGACCAATGGACATCGAGAAATCACTAAGGACCTACCCACCAAGTAAAAAAAAAAACATAAACCACGTGTCTCCCATCTGTTTACGTCTGTGAGGAGAAATGTCTAAAAAAGACTTTACAGTCGCCGACTTCGCTAGAGATTTTTTTAGCTAGCAGCAGTGAAGCCTTAGAACCTGAAGTCTTCGACTCTTTTGAAGAAGAAGAATGCAAAGACAACAACAAGGATCCATTTAGACATGGGTAAGTGTAATATTACAGTAATAGTGTATGAAGTCATTATTCAGTTATATAAAACAATCTCTGGCCCCCGAAAGTGTCTCTTGGATTAATTTTGGCCCTTGAACAAATGTAGTTGGTGACCCCTGCTGTAGTGTATTGGAGTACATCACATCATGTCATGTTAAAGCACTTAATGTGGGCCAAAGTGTTAGTATACTGACAAACCTCATTTTGAGGAGCAGCAGGACAGACATCTTGTGCCTGGACGGCAATATTTCAATTTATTTGAACATTTAACATTTAAATAATGACACTCCAACAAACATTACAACACAAAATTAGGCAAGGTCCTCGTCTACTTTCTCCATTTCGATGTTCACCCATGATGGCATGGCAACTACTGGGATTGTGTAGTTCTCCAACCAAATGGCTCGATGTATGGCGATCCTGGTGCCGTTCTCCTGCAGCAGATCCACGTCTAAGATGCGGAGTCCCTCCACCTTGAATGTTTAGGTCATGGAAAGAAGCTACAGAACATAAACATACCAGTTAGTCATTGTTGCATGGTGTTGCCAGATGTTTAGTAAAATACTAGCCGTATAGGGCGCATGAGTACTTTACTCACCTCTACCTCAGTGAAGGCTGTGGAGTGGAAAGAGAAACCATGGTTCGGGGACTTTTTGCCACGCAGATGGCTCACCTGGATGAACATCTGTTATGGGAACCAGATTGGCCTCCCTCCAGAGGCAAACCTGGATCTCCCCCTCATCCTGCACAAACAGAACGGGCTACATAAGTAGTGCTTAGTCACAGGTACAATGTCATTTAGGCAGACACTTCCCAGAGCTTTTCAATTGCACTTGAGTGATATTATAAATCAGTTGTTGTACATCATTTTCACTTTTCCCTACCTCTTTTAGTGTCAGATTCCTCAGTGGGACTGGTAGTTCTGACCCGGTCTGGTGTTTTAGAATTGGCTCAATCTAAATGTTGCAGGTAAAGGGGGAAAACATATATATATATTATGCACATGTCTCTGGAATTGTAATTTATAAAATGTTTCTTTGGTGTAATAACATGTATGTTTCTATGTAAACCTTAATACACTATATTCTAGTTGAGTGTGCAAGCCTCAGTGCTTTGTGTGCAATTACAACTTGACCTTTTGTTTTTGTTTCACAGTTGTCTGTGCAACATAGGATAATATTTTCAAATGACTTCATGGTAAGTTACATTATATCCATGTTTTCAAATTGTTGATGTAAATCTGAGTCTAACGTACCTCGTTGATGAACCCTTTCACTGTGACCAATTGCTCAATGCCTGTGGTCAGGTCCAGGATTGGCACCAGGGTGGAGGAGGAGTCAGGAGGGCCTTGCCTTCCTCCTCTAAATGGCCCGGCACAATCAACGGGGCACACATATATGGCCGTGTTTCTTCGGCAAAGCATGGCCTTAGTTTGGCCAAATCTGTTCATCCCATAATTGCGGACGATATAACTTTGACCTTCGCTGATTTGGTCCATCAAAGAAACATTGCACACTTATTCACAAGTCAAAACGTTTTCATAGCGGCCGAGAATAGCTAGCTAGCTGGATGTTGTTAGCCAGCTCGGGGCCGGCATGCTAACAGTGTTAGCCAGTTCAGCCAATGGCTAGCTCGATCTACTGAGCAAATAAATTAAATTAAAACCCCAGTGCATGTAGTTTATTTTACCTTCGTCGTGGTCGTCGTCGTTGGCCACTGAATCCTCCGTTAGAGCGGCCTCCCACACCTTTGTGCCCGAATCGAAAGTCGATGCTGTGCCGGAATGTATGTGAATGAAGGTCTGTGGCCGAGCAGATCATCCAAGCGCTTGTACCATTTACTGGTCTTCCGGTCGTTACCACTCTTATTATTATGGTCTTTAATCTTTTTGTAGTCCTGCCGGAGTTTCTTAATTTTTATCCGGCATGCGCTGGCGCTGTGGATGATTCCCAGTTCGAGTAATTTAGCTGAGCAACGGGCGAACATTTTAGCGTTGGGTACTGGCTTTTATGTACACAAATCTGTTTTTTCTTTCTTTATCTGTGCCACGCTTCAAAGCAGTTTCTGTCAACTACGACACAGAGGGCAACATCACAGGCCTTGCACTTCCAAGGCGTGAGGTTCCTTCTCCCGTGAGTTTCATGGCAGTGTTTGCAGGTCCTGCGTCCTTGTGTGGCCTTTTCCCTCACATCTGTTGCCGCAGTGATGGGAACATGATGAGCGCTCCTGTTGATGGGCAGTCCTGTCTTTTCAACTCCACACAGCTGGGACACCAGATCAGCCATGACATTTTTGTGGGTCATGTGCTGAACTTGCTGTGTGTTGCTGACGTCACAGTGCAGGATGTAGGAATTTGTGGTGGCGATGTCCACAAAGTGCATGAAGAGGGTTCGATACCAGCGAGCTGTTTTACGGTGGGTGGAGTATGAATCAGTTGGTCAGACAGGTCTACTCCACCCATGGAGGCAATGATGGGGGCGGGGCAAGGAATGTCCTTCACTGCCCAGTGTCCATCTTCACCCTTCACTCTCCTCTGGACTGCCTCACCTGAAAATGCCGGATGGATTGTGGAGCACACAGACACTTCCCGTGTGTCCATCCACTTCACAAACCCAGGGGGCCCTCTCTGATCCATCTCAGTGCACCTCTTTCCGAATTTTTAATGAGGGCATTTTCTCGCCCACTTGGACACCCTTTCCTATTGTCCCTGTATGTTCCACACGCTCCAAACTTCATGCTGGCCAAGTCA
>CALSBZ010033201.1:0-13003 GCA_943591055.1 Gobionotothen gibberifrons
GGGGGAGATCAGGAATAGGGTTGAGTGAGTGGATCGAGGAAGTACAGGCTTGTATGAGAGCGCGCCGTTTGGCTGCATCCGATCAGGCATTTTTCTTGTTTGACCATCTTGAAGGAGAGGCCCGTGATGAGATAAAATACAGAGCAAGTGCAGAGCGGGAAGACCCTGTCAAAATAATTGCTGTGTTGACAGAGCTGTATGGTTGTTCTGATTCTTACGTAGCTTTACAAAAGGCTTTCTTCTCCCAACGGCCTCCTGACATTTCAGGAGGGGTAAAAGTGCGTGGAAGGAAGGCTTGTCGTATCCCTGGTGGCACGATGAAGATTGTTGCAGCCACATGCTCAGAGCAGTACTCAAGTGGCACTGTGTTATTTGAGCCCTTGGATTCGGGTCTTCCGGCTGGATTGCTTGCCTCTCCAGCACTGGTTTGGGTGGAAAGGGGCACCGCCTACATCCCTATTGTGAACCTAGGCTCTGCAGACGTGTTGCTGTATCCCCGCACACTGGTAGGCACACTCGATGAAGTTAGGCTGGTCAACTTGCCTGTTGGTGTCACCGAAGTACCATCCTGTGTGGCCAGAGTGGCATCCCAGGCTGCCGTTCCCTCTGTGCCTGACCAGCTGGATGCTCTAGACCTGTCTTCCTTGCCTGCTGAAGAACAGGTTAAGGTACGGTCTCTTTTGACAAAGCACACATCTGTCTTTTCTGCTCATGAGGGGGACTTGGGTTGCACCACCTTGATCTCTCATGACATCCCCCTCCTTGATGACGCCCCGGTGAAGCAACGCTATAGGCGCATTCCCCCGTCTGAGTACGAGGTAGTGAAGGAGCACATCAACCAACTTCTTGAGTCACAGATCATAAGAGAGAGTTGCAGCCCCTACGCATCCCCCATCGTGCTAGTGAAAAAGAAAGATGGCAGCCTGCGCATGTGCGTAGACTACAGGCAGCTGAACAGCAAAACCAGGAAAGATGCTTTTCCTCTCCCTCAAATCGAAGAGTCCCTTGATGCGCTGACCGGTGCCCGCTGGTTTTCCACTATGGATTTAGCCAGTGGGTATAACCAGGTACCAGTTGCAGAAGCAGACCGGCCAAAAACTGCGTTTTGCACCCCGTTTGGCCTCTTTGAGTGGAATCGGATGCCCTTTGGACTCTGCAATGCTCCTGGCACTTTCCAAAGATTGATGCAGCGGATCTTCGGGGACCAACAATGCCAATCTTTGCTTTTATACCTCGATGACATCGTGGTATTCTCTTCCACCGTGGATCAACATCTTGAGAGGTTGGAGGTCGTGCTGAGAAGGCTACAGCATGAAGGCTTAAAGGCTAAGCTCTCAAAGTGTGCCTTCTTCCAGCGAGAGGTGCGTTAGCTGGGCCATGTGATTTCTGACCAGGGTGTCTCTACTGATCCCAGCAAACAGGAGGTGGTAGCCAGTTGGCAGCCCCCCACTACCATCTCTGGACTGCGGTCGTTCCTTGGTTTTGCCAGTTACTACCGTAGGTTTGTGGAGGGCTTTGCCAAATTGGCGGCCCCTCTACATACGTTGGTGGCTGAGTTGGGAGGCACCAAGTCCAAAAGGAGATCAGAGCGTGAAATCACTGGGAACTGGACTGAGGAGTGTCATAGGAGCTTTGAGGCTCTCAAGACCAAGCTCACCACAGCACCTGTGCTTGCCTATGCTGACTTCTCCCTCCCATTCATTCTGGAGGTCGACGCAAGCTTTGGTGGCCTCGGAGCTGTGTTATCACAGGAGCAAGGTGGTAAGGTCAGGCCTATAGCTTATGCCAGCAGAGGTCTGAGGCCCACTGAACGCAACTCTGCCAACTACAGTTCCATGAGGCTGGAGTTCTTGGGGCTCAAGTGGGCCATGACCGAGAAATTCAGGGAATATCTGCTTGGCCATAAATGTGTTGTCTTTACTGACAACAATCCACTTAGCCACCTGTCCACGGCAAAGCTTGGAGCCACTGAACAACGTTGGGCAGCCCAACTTGCGTCTTTCGACTTTGAGATTAAATACTGCTCTGGTAGGAGTAATGGAAATGCTGATGCCCTTTCCCGTCAGCACCCACCAGGAGTGCAAGATCTTGAAGCCATGCTACCTAGCACATTGCTCCCCTTGCCTTTACGGCAAGCCTTGCCAGTAGCAAAGGCAACGCAAACGGCTGTCATAGCCCTGCCTCATCATACACAGTCTGATATGGAGGCACTCCAGCAAGCGGACCCTCTCCTTCAGGAACTCTTGGCGTTCTGGAGAAGGAAGCAGCGTCCTAGCAATGATGAGAGGAAGCAGTTGTCCCGGCAAGCATTGGCACTGCTCCGCCAATGGGACCGGTTAGTTGAGAGGAGTGGGGTCCTCTATCGCCAGATATTTCGCTCTGATGGGGCTGAAGCAGTTCTGCAGCTGCTTTTGCCAGCTGCTTTGAAAGAGCAGGTGCTCACCGAAGTCCACCAGAGGCATGGCCACCAAGGTATTGAAAGAACCTTGGAGCTACTTAGGCAGCGGTGTTACTGGCCAGGTATGTCCTCCGAGGTGGTACATTGGTGCAGCAGTTGTGAGAGGTGTCAAATTGCCAAGGACACTCGACCAGCGGCTCGTGCTCCCATGGGACACTTGCTGGCTTCTAGACCCAATGAAATTCGAGCGATTGACTTCACTGTCTTGGAACCCACCTATAGTAGGTTGGAAAATGTCCTTGTAATTACAGACATTTTTAGCAAGTACACTTTGGCCTTTGCCACCCGTGACCAACGAGCCTCCACTGTGGCTCAAGTTCTGGTCACAGAATGGTTTTCAAAGTTTGGTGTCCCAGCCTGTATACATTCGGACCAGGGCCGAAAGTTTGAGAGCATTCTTATCCAACAACTTTGCAGCCTCTATAACAGGCATCCTCAAAGTCCGGACTCCGGTCCGGATCCGGACCGAACCACAACTGTCTCTGGACTCTGAGCAAATTATATTTTTCATATGTATTATCTGTATTATCTGTGTTATCTGTGAGACATCGCCACAACACAACGAGTCAAAATTCTCCGCTATATGTCCACTGCAAACAGCGCTCTGCATGTCCGACTGTCACACTGTCTGTGTGTGTCTGTCAACACATTGGTCCAATCACATTCAGCATCCCGTCAGCGTTTTTTTCCCCCACCAACAGTCTGCGAATCAGAGGCACAGTAAGGCGGGTCTTCGCGGATGCGGGTGGGAAAAATGTGTGTCTCGTCTCTTTCAACCTGTCTGAGTCAGAGCGAGAGTTTACAAAAAAGAAAGTCAGAGCGAGAGTTAACAGCTCATCTAGTTGCATCTGTACTGTAGCTAGTAGCCTAGTTTCACCTACCAGCTGCCACCCCAGTTGGCAGCTTTGTTTTGAAAGAAAAGTTGTGGCTCATCGGACATTTATGAGAGAAAGTCTCTAATGTCCGAGTGCAAGTGAATGCAGCACAAGACGCACGTCTTGTAACCCCTCCCCCGGCCCGGCGGTGATTTCATTTGAATGGGGGGACGGCGCAAAACGAGAAGCATTCCGACCCAAGTACTGAAGGAATGAGGTATTAGCGGCTGTACTCAGCATTGAATCAGCGTTTTGCTGAACAAGATGGTAATCACCGCATTCAGCTGTAGCCTAATAGACATGTCAACGTGATGTTCTGCTCACGGATGAGCATACACAACTGTTAAGATGATGACCTTACGTGTGTAAATATATATTTTTCTTTGTGGTGGTCTGCCCCCAAAAAACATAAAGTCAAATAAGTGTGTGTGTAAAACTACACTGCCCAGCCAAAAAAAAGTAACCACTTTGATTTAACTAGGCCAGTAGGTAAGGGCTTTCCACTGGATAATAACTGAAGTATAAAAGAATGCATGACTGAAGTGATGGAGACCATGTTTGAAGGCAAACAAAAAGAGGAAATAACAGGTCAAATCAAGCAAACCCCCTCTCAGATTCCACAGCAACCAGAAGAACATAAATACTGGCTGGTGATTTGATTCATCAGCTTTGTGATGGAATACAAAATGCACAGTGCATTTCCTTAGCTGTGGATGAGTCTACTGACACCACTGACAATGCTCAGTTGCTGGTGTTTGTGAGTTTTTATGATGAGGCAAAGGGGGAGTTTGTTGAAGATGTGTTGGGCCTGACGAACCTCAGTGGACACACAAGGGGGCAAGACATTTATAAAGCACTAATGGGAAAGCTGAATGAAAGAGGGTGCAGCTGCCTTTATTCATAACTGTGCAGCTCTTACACTGCCACTCTGAGGGATCAAGCACAGACACAATAACAATGAAAACTGCTGCATACAGATTATTTTTGTTTTTGCAACCTCGTATTAAGAATCTTGTTGCAATTGTTTAAAAGTTTGAATGACCGTAATAAACGGACCTTTGTCTTATTGAAAACATTTTTTTGGACCTTTAAGATTTGTATTTGAGTACCCCTGCTCTATAACATCGACAAATCTCGCACTACTCCCTACCATCCGGCAGCCAATGGTCAATGTGAACGGTTCAACCGAACCCTTCACAACTTGCTGCGTACTCTGCCTGTGTCTCGGAAACGGGATTGGAACTCCTGCTTGCCACAGCTACTGTATTCTTACAACACTACTCCCCATCAGTCAACTGGTGAATCTCCATTCTTGTTGATGTTTGGACAAGAGCCAAGGCTCCCAGTTGATTTTCTGTTGGGTAGAGTCCCTGATCCAGTCAGTGGTCCTGTCCATGAGTGGATTCAGGAGCATCAGGCAAAATTGCAAATTGCCTTTGAAGGAGCTCAAGAGAGGTTAAAAACTGCAGCAGAGCGCAGAAAGAGGTGCCATGACCAGTATGTCAAAGATGTCCCATTGAACGAGGGCCAGTTAGTTTGGTTGCGAGATTGTGGTGCAAGAGGGCGCCATAAGATCAGGGATATTTGGAGTTCTGTCAGGTATATAGTGGTGAAAGCACCAAAAGGCGGTTCGGTGTACACGATTGCACCTGCAAACGACCTGACCAAAACCAAACAGGTCCACCGCACTCTGTTGAAAGCTGTGGTTGGAACACACTCTCCAGATGATGTCCCTGTCCCTCTCTCAATTCCTCCTCACTCACCACAGTCAGATGGTGAGCTTTCCTCTGATGGTGACCTATGGGTTTCAAGAAATGAAGCTCCGAATCCTCCTTCTACCAGATCAGCTGTGGTGACCCAGAAAACCCCTTGGTTGCTGTTTCCACCATCTGACGAAGCCTCCATTGAGGCCAGCCCTTCGGTAGCTCTCGCTGCCATGCCAGAATTGCCTTCCTCCCGCTTGGCTATCCCTCAAGCCACTTGCCCTGATTCTAGCGCAGTGACATTGCGACGGACAGCACGGTCAACCGCTGGGCAGCATCCTGATGTCCATCATCTCCCGAGAGCGTTGGGAGAATTGGCGCCTGTGGCCGAAAACTCTCCTGGTCCCTTGTCTAACTCTGTGTCGGTCATCTTTAGACCTTGGAATTAGGTTGGCTAACATTGGCTTGGATTCGTTCATCGTCGGGGCGACGATACAAATAGAGGGGGTAGATTGTAGCAGGATGAGAGTCCTAATCCCTTGTAAAGTATTCTCCTCGTTTGGCTCTTGTGAGAATATCACCACCAGGGGGCACCCTATAAAAGGGCAGAGGTTTCTAGCTGGCTGTCTCTTGCTTGTTGGTACACAAACCCGCCCCACTTGCGTGTTTGCCGTGTTTGCTTCCGCCACCGGTGCAGGTATGTAGCATTGCTTGCTTCAGGAAAGGTTCTGCAATTTACATGTACCAGCGTATTGATACTTAGCCCTGCTTTGCCTCACCTAGTGGAGGATCCTCCGGGTGCAGCCTGTCAACGCAGCTATAAAAAGCATGAAGCTCTCCCCTCTCTGCGTTATCAATAGGAAAGCCTGATCGGTATGTGCGCTGTACGGCGATCTATTTAGTCAATCCACCTCATTACTTTTATTGTTATTAATGATGTATGTGTATTTATTCATGAACCTAGGGCCAATCCAATGGTTGAGGGACATCTGCTGTTTTGCTTCACCGGAGAACATATGTTTATCGGCAGTGACGTCACACTGCTGTTGATCCTGCCTAGCTGTTTGTGCTACCTCTACCACATTGTGGCTCTGATTGCTGATTCTGGCCAGCTTTGCGTCGCCTACTGCGGAGGCTCGCTCTCTAGTTAAAGTGCTGCTTTAACTGCACGCCTTCCTGCTGCCTTGCTTGGGCCGACACTCGAAGTGTGGAAGTCAACTGGCCAACTGGATTTAAATTAGTTTGTTTATTTTGTTTAACTGAACCTTTTTCTCTTGTGATTCGTTTTATTACTTTGATGTTTACACAAGTTATCATCTGTTTATTTGATATTGTGTTTGTTTATTACTTTGATTTACATATTTAGCCCCCATTAACTGCATTTCCCTTTGTTTCCCTACTTAGTTACTGAGAGCTGAAGGTGGTGGTGCTGGTGTCCAAGGTGGTGGTGGTTTCCCTCTCTCCTTTTGTGTGTGATGTGCTCCCCCGGGATTTGATTTCCTGCACGTATGACTGGGGTGATTTAAGTTTGGTTTGGGGATCCCTCCACTCACTCGTCGATCCTATCCCCCCACTGGTAAGCCTCAGCCCCTAATTAATTTCCCCCCTTTGTGCTACAGTCCTGTGCGACTGTTTTAAACTGCATTTTTAAATTGTATATTTTTGATAAATTGAAACCACGTCTCCTGCTCCATTAGTATTCGAACCTATGTGTCCTCTCTATAACTGAAAGTGTTAATATTTCCTTGGGTGAAACTCCCAAGGTGGCGTTGTCGGAATTGTGAATGGTGTAATCAAACCAACTTTGACCAAATACATTCACCTATCCTCCCCTCTGCGGCTACTGCCAAGAGTTGAGGGATTTAGTTGCCCAGTTAAAAGCAGACAATGAGAGGCTGTTGCAGGAACGGGCTGTGGAGGTGCCTGGTCCTAGTGTTGCACCTTTAACGGCTACTGTTCCCCCTTCTAATCCTTCCAATGCTAGTGCCCCTTCAGTGGATAGACTGGTTTTTGTGCCCCGAGATAGGAAATGTCCTATGTTTAGGGGGAGATCAGGAATAGGGTTGAGTGAGTGGATCGAGGAAGTACAGGCTTGTATGAGAGCGCGCCGTTTGGCTGCATCCGATCAGGCATTTTTCTTGTTTGACCATCTTGAAGGAGAGGCCCGTGATGAGATAAAATACAGAGCAAGTGCAGAGCGGGAAGACCCTGTCAAAATAATTGCTGTGTTGACAGAGCTGTATGGTTGTTCTGATTCTTACGTAGCTTTACAAAAGGCTTTCTTCTCCCAACGGCCTCCTGACATTTCAGGAGGGGTAAAAGTGCGTGGAAGGAAGGCTTGTCGTATCCCTGGTGGCACGATGAAGATTGTTGCAGCCACATGCTCAGAGCAGTACTCAAGTGGCACTGTGTTATTTGAGCCCTTGGATTCGGGTCTTCCGGCTGGATTGCTTGCCTCTCCAGCACTGGTTTGGGTGGAAAGGGGCACCGCCTACATCCCTATTGTGAACCTAGGCTCTGCAGACGTGTTGCTGTATCCCCGCACACTGGTAGGCACACTCGATGAAGTTAGGCTGGTCAACTTGCCTGTTGGTGTCACCGAAGTACCATCCTGTGTGGCCAGAGTGGCATCCCAGGCTGCCGTTCCCTCTGTGCCTGACCAGCTGGATGCTCTAGACCTGTCTTCCTTGCCTGCTGAAGAACAGGTTAAGGTACGGTCTCTTTTGACAAAGCACACATCTGTCTTTTCTGCTCATGAGGGGGACTTGGGTTGCACCACCTTGATCTCTCATGACATCCCCCTCCTTGATGACGCCCCGGTGAAGCAACGCTATAGGCGCATTCCCCCGTCTGAGTACGAGGTAGTGAAGGAGCACATCAACCAACTTCTTGAGTCACAGATCATAAGAGAGAGTTGCAGCCCCTACGCATCCCCCATCGTGCTAGTGAAAAAGAAAGATGGCAGCCTGCGCATGTGCGTAGACTACAGGCAGCTGAACAGCAAAACCAGGAAAGATGCTTTTCCTCTCCCTCAAATCGAAGAGTCCCTTGATGCGCTGACCGGTGCCCGCTGGTTTTCCACTATGGATTTAGCCAGTGGGTATAACCAGGTACCAGTTGCAGAAGCAGACCGGCCAAAAACTGCGTTTTGCACCCCGTTTGGCCTCTTTGAGTGGAATCGGATGCCCTTTGGACTCTGCAATGCTCCTGGCACTTTCCAAAGATTGATGCAGCGGATCTTCGGGGACCAACAATGCCAATCTTTGCTTTTATACCTCGATGACATCGTGGTATTCTCTTCCACCGTGGATCAACATCTTGAGAGGTTGGAGGTCGTGCTGAGAAGGCTACAGCATGAAGGCTTAAAGGCTAAGCTCTCAAAGTGTGCCTTCTTCCAGCGAGAGGTGCGTTAGCTGGGCCATGTGATTTCTGACCAGGGTGTCTCTACTGATCCCAGCAAACAGGAGGTGGTAGCCAGTTGGCAGCCCCCCACTACCATCTCTGGACTGCGGTCGTTCCTTGGTTTTGCCAGTTACTACCGTAGGTTTGTGGAGGGCTTTGCCAAATTGGCGGCCCCTCTACATACGTTGGTGGCTGAGTTGGGAGGCACCAAGTCCAAAAGGAGATCAGAGCGTGAAATCACTGGGAACTGGACTGAGGAGTGTCATAGGAGCTTTGAGGCTCTCAAGACCAAGCTCACCACAGCACCTGTGCTTGCCTATGCTGACTTCTCCCTCCCATTCATTCTGGAGGTCGACGCAAGCTTTGGTGGCCTCGGAGCTGTGTTATCACAGGAGCAAGGTGGTAAGGTCAGGCCTATAGCTTATGCCAGCAGAGGTCTGAGGCCCACTGAACGCAACTCTGCCAACTACAGTTCCATGAGGCTGGAGTTCTTGGGGCTCAAGTGGGCCATGACCGAGAAATTCAGGGAATATCTGCTTGGCCATAAATGTGTTGTCTTTACTGACAACAATCCACTTAGCCACCTGTCCACGGCAAAGCTTGGAGCCACTGAACAACGTTGGGCAGCCCAACTTGCGTCTTTCGACTTTGAGATTAAATACTGCTCTGGTAGGAGTAATGGAAATGCTGATGCCCTTTCCCGTCAGCACCCACCAGGAGTGCAAGATCTTGAAGCCATGCTACCTAGCACATTGCTCCCCTTGCCTTTACGGCAAGCCTTGCCAGTAGCAAAGGCAACGCAAACGGCTGTCATAGCCCTGCCTCATCATACACAGTCTGATATGGAGGCACTCCAGCAAGCGGACCCTCTCCTTCAGGAACTCTTGGCGTTCTGGAGAAGGAAGCAGCGTCCTAGCAATGATGAGAGGAAGCAGTTGTCCCGGCAAGCATTGGCACTGCTCCGCCAATGGGACCGGTTAGTTGAGAGGAGTGGGGTCCTCTATCGCCAGATATTTCGCTCTGATGGGGCTGAAGCAGTTCTGCAGCTGCTTTTGCCAGCTGCTTTGAAAGAGCAGGTGCTCACCGAAGTCCACCAGAGGCATGGCCACCAAGGTATTGAAAGAACCTTGGAGCTACTTAGGCAGCGGTGTTACTGGCCAGGTATGTCCTCCGAGGTGGTACATTGGTGCAGCAGTTGTGAGAGGTGTCAAATTGCCAAGGACACTCGACCAGCGGCTCGTGCTCCCATGGGACACTTGCTGGCTTCTAGACCCAATGAAATTCGAGCGATTGACTTCACTGTCTTGGAACCCACCTATAGTAGGTTGGAAAATGTCCTTGTAATTACAGACATTTTTAGCAAGTACACTTTGGCCTTTGCCACCCGTGACCAACGAGCCTCCACTGTGGCTCAAGTTCTGGTCACAGAATGGTTTTCAAAGTTTGGTGTCCCAGCCTGTATACATTCGGACCAGGGCCGAAAGTTTGAGAGCATTCTTATCCAACAACTTTGCAGCCTCTATAACAGGCATCCTCAAAGTCCGGACTCCGGTCCGGATCCGGACCGAACCACAACTGTCTCTGGACTCTGAGCAAATTATATTTTTCATATGTATTATCTGTATTATCTGTGTTATCTGTGAGACATCGCCACAACACAACGAGTCAAAATTCTCCGCTATATGTCCACTGCAAACAGCGCTCTGCATGTCCGACTGTCACACTGTCTGTGTGTGTCTGTCAACACATTGGTCCAATCACATTCAGCATCCCGTCAGCGTTTTTTTCCCCCACCAACAGTCTGCGAATCAGAGGCACAGTAAGGCGGGTCTTCGCGGATGCGGGTGGGAAAAATGTGTGTCTCGTCTCTTTCAACCTGTCTGAGTCAGAGCGAGAGTTTACAAAAAAGAAAGTCAGAGCGAGAGTTAACAGCTCATCTAGTTGCATCTGTACTGTAGCTAGTAGCCTAGTTTCACCTACCAGCTGCCACCCCAGTTGGCAGCTTTGTTTTGAAAGAAAAGTTGTGGCTCATCGGACATTTATGAGAGAAAGTCTCTAATGTCCGAGTGCAAGTGAATGCAGCACAAGACGCACGTCTTGTAACCCCTCCCCCGGCCCGGCGGTGATTTCATTTGAATGGGGGGACGGCGCAAAACGAGAAGCATTCCGACCCAAGTACTGAAGGAATGAGGTATTAGCGGCTGTACTCAGCATTGAATCAGCGTTTTGCTGAACAAGATGGTAATCACCGCATTCAGCTGTAGCCTAATAGACATGTCAACGTGATGTTCTGCTCACGGATGAGCATACACAACTGTTAAGATGATGACCTTACGTGTGTAAATATATATTTTTCTTTGTGGTGGTCTGCCCCCAAAAAACATAAAGTCAAATAAGTGTGTGTGTAAAACTACACTGCCCAGCCAAAAAAAAGTAACCACTTTGATTTAACTAGGCCAGTAGGTAAGGGCTTTCCACTGGATAATAACTGAAGTATAAAAGAATGCATGACTGAAGTGATGGAGACCATGTTTGAAGGCAAACAAAAAGAGGAAATAACAGGTCAAATCAAGCAAACCCCCTCTCAGATTCCACAGCAACCAGAAGAACATAAATACTGGCTGGTGATTTGATTCATCAGCTTTGTGATGGAATACAAAATGCACAGTGCATTTCCTTAGCTGTGGATGAGTCTACTGACACCACTGACAATGCTCAGTTGCTGGTGTTTGTGAGTTTTTATGATGAGGCAAAGGGGGAGTTTGTTGAAGATGTGTTGGGCCTGACGAACCTCAGTGGACACACAAGGGGGCAAGACATTTATAAAGCACTAATGGGAAAGCTGAATGAAAGAGGGTGCAGCTGCCTTTATTCATAACTGTGCAGCTCTTACACTGCCACTCTGAGGGATCAAGCACAGACACAATAACAATGAAAACTGCTGCATACAGATTATTTTTGTTTTTGCAACCTCGTATTAAGAATCTTGTTGCAATTGTTTAAAAGTTTGAATGACCGTAATAAACGGACCTTTGTCTTATTGAAAACATTTTTTTGGACCTTTAAGATTTGTATTTGAGTACCCCTGCTCTATAACATCGACAAATCTCGCACTACTCCCTACCATCCGGCAGCCAATGGTCAATGTGAACGGTTCAACCGAACCCTTCACAACTTGCTGCGTACTCTGCCTGTGTCTCGGAAACGGGATTGGAACTCCTGCTTGCCACAGCTACTGTATTCTTACAACACTACTCCCCATCAGTCAACTGGTGAATCTCCATTCTTGTTGATGTTTGGACAAGAGCCAAGGCTCCCAGTTGATTTTCTGTTGGGTAGAGTCCCTGATCCAGTCAGTGGTCCTGTCCATGAGTGGATTCAGGAGCATCAGGCAAAATTGCAAATTGCCTTTGAAGGAGCTCAAGAGAGGTTAAAAACTGCAGCAGAGCGCAGAAAGAGGTGCCATGACCAGTATGTCAAAGATGTCCCATTGAACGAGGGCCAGTTAGTTTGGTTGCGAGATTGTGGTGCAAGAGGGCGCCATAAGATCAGGGATATTTGGAGTTCTGTCAGGTATATAGTGGTGAAAGCACCAAAAGGCGGTTCGGTGTACACGATTGCACCTGCAAACGACCTGACCAAAACCAAACAGGTCCACCGCACTCTGTTGAAAGCTGTGGTTGGAACACACTCTCCAGATGATGTCCCTGTCCCTCTCTCAATTCCTCCTCACTCACCACAGTCAGATGGTGAGCTTTCCTCTGATGGTGACCTATGGGTTTCAAGAAATGAAGCTCCGAATCCTCCTTCTACCAGATCAGCTGTGGTGACCCAGAAAACCCCTTGGTTGCTGTTTCCACCATCTGACGAAGCCTCCATTGAGGCCAGCCCTTCGGTAGCTCTCGCTGCCATGCCAGAATTGCCTTCCTCCCGCTTGGCTATCCCTCAAGCCACTTGCCCTGATTCTAGCGCAGTGACATTGCGACGGACAGCACGGTCAACCGCTGGGCAGCATCCTGATGTCCATCATCTCCCGAGAGCGTTGGGAGAATTGGCGCCTGTGGCCGAAAACTCTCCTGGTCCCTTGTCTAACTCTGTGTCGGTCATCTTTAGACCTTGGAATTAGGTTGGCTAACATTGGCTTGGATTCGTTCATCGTCGGGGCGACGATACAAATAGAGGGGGTAGATTGTAGCAGGATGAGAGTCCTAATCCCTTGTAAAGTATTCTCCTCGTTTGGCTCTTGTGAGAATATCACCACCAGGGGGCACCCTATAAAAGGGCAGAGGTTTCTAGCTGGCTGTCTCTTGCTTGTTGGTACACAAACCCGCCCCACTTGCGTGTTTGCCGTGTTTGCTTCCGCCACCGGTGCAGGTATGTAGCATTGCTTGCTTCAGGAAAGGTTCTGCAATTTACATGTACCAGCGTATTGATACTTAGCCCTGCTTTGCCTCACCTAGTGGAGGATCCTCCGGGTGCAGCCTGTCAACGCAGCTATAAAAAGCATGAAGCTCTCCCCTCTCTGCGTTATCAATAGGAAAGCCTGATCGGTATGTGCGCTGTAC
>CALSBZ010033205.1:3575-16255 GCA_943591055.1 Gobionotothen gibberifrons
CTGACAACAAATAAAAACGATCAGTTCACTTTCACAATTTCCTCACAATGACTCCTCACGTGGAACATTTTACGGAAAAGGAAGAGGAAACGTGAGGGACACAATATCAAGGGGGAAAAGTCAACAAAAAACTCCTGAGCACAGCGACCACACTTCAGAGGTTCCGCCCACTGATCTCCGACCTTGCCAGGTATTTAACATTCAATAAAATGAAGAACACAGAATAAAATAATATAAAACACAGAATTTGTGTGATTACACAAATAAATAAAATAAACCCCACTGCATATTTACATCTGTTACACCAGTAATATCAATAAAATATATATATAGTCGACTGAAAAGTAAACGTTTTGCCTCCAAAATGCAAAAGTTTACATATGAGTGTGTGTATGTTCGTATTATACATCCAAGGTGTGTATGCATTGCTGCAGCTGTTATCCTTGTAAAGCGTTGCAATACTGCCCTCATGCGGTACACTTCAGAATCGTTCTTAGGCTCTGTATGACTTCACCTTGGCTGCAGTCGAATAGTCCAAAAATCAGCTCCTAAATTCTAACCCTATCGTATATTCCTTGACCTCTGAGTGAAACGTCACGGGGTTAAGGGATAGTGCATAGGAGAATTCAAAAGGATTTAGGAGAAGAGACTGCAGTACTTTAGAGAATCCGACACGTGAGGTTCATGGATGGTGAGGCACTGGCACTGACTCTTCAGGTTTACAAATATTATATTTTGACCTAAATCAAAATAAAATATTCTATTATTTTAGTCTGATGCTTCGATTAATTTTAAACATACAGTTCAAAAATGTCATTTTATCATTTAAATATTGGATTGTTCTCTCTTAGTAAGATCCCATTTCCAATAAAATTGTGGTCTTACCTTGACTTGAAGATGAAGTCCATGCTATCCCTCTGGACAACAATCTCTATTACTTTTTTCTAAAAGTCCTCCTTATCTTCTTGTAGTTTCAAAAGTCAAATCTTAAATCTAATCGATAGATTTATGATCGATAGATTTATGATTCAAAAATCATAAAAGTAGGGTAGACATGTGGATATTATCCGGCTGAACAAAACGTGCATTTATCTAACCGTTTCCCACAGTTCTTATTTCGAGCTATTTTCTAAAATCCTATAGAGAAATATCATTGTTTTTGTCGAGGGAACCCGTGCGCAGCTTACTTCCGGGTTTCCGCTGCTCTCTCTCGTCTCCTCTTCACACACTACACTTTTCGCGGCACACGTGCTTACAGCCAATCAGCTCTGAATGATGTGAGATGACGTATGGTGGGGATGGCAGCTCTATAGAGAGGCGAAGTCCCTCCCCTTCCGAGGGAGCTCGTGGGACCCCGGAAGCGGAAAAATATACATTGAAGTCAATGCAGAAAATGGAGAGGAAAAGGTTATCTTTTGATCCCGTTTGAATTGTGCCACGAATTACACATATGATGTTTGTCAATCTTAAACAATCCTTTCCATGTAAAAAAAGTCACAGTTTGTCGTAAAACTGTTGAAATATAAGACTATGAAAAATACGCAACTAGAAAGACTACAAATCCCAGAGTCGCGTAAGTGATGTCACCATTGTTTTCTTCCACTAAGAGAGCTATGTCAGCGCTATATAGATATATCGTCTATCTATATGGCGCTGGCTAAGATAAGATAACTTTAACAAGATGCCTGTGTGCTTAGTACCAGGTTGTTATCATACCAGCAATGGGTCTTGCTCGTTCTTTCGCCTCCCGTCTGATGAAAGGACCAGGAGTGGCTGGATCAAGTTAGCTACCTAGCTAGTAGCTAGAACGTTATTAGCATTACACCCGTGTCATTTTTATTAGCCTTAACATTAAGTAACCCAACATGTTAAACAGTAAGAGTAGTAGGCTAGTCATATTTCGTGAACCCTTTGAAGAGTGCTGTCACAGCGGTGTGATCATTCTATAATACACAACTTAAGCCTGGGGGAGAAATGCTAACGGTAACGCTAGCATCGCGATCTTTTGTACTTCATGCTATCTGCACAAATGGTTGACATTAAACATTAAAAAGACCAGGCAGTTCAGAGAGAATCAAAGGCAGACAGGCAGCTTTGCATGACATTCTTCTGGACGTGTTTCATTGTGGTGATAGTGAGTGTAGTCAATCCTTTTGTTGACAAGACAGACGGACATCATGGTGACGTGTGTTGTTCTGCCCTAACGGAGATGTAGTTCACTGAGCAGTTTCACACAAAAAATGTGTAACTTCACAGTTTTACGACACATTTTTATTTTTTTGACTTGCAAAATGTTCTTTTAAATCGACAAACATCATATGTGTAATTCGTGACACAATTCAAACGGGATCAAAAGATAACCTTTTCCTCTCAATTTTGTACATTGAAGTCAATGGAGAGATAAACGTTATCTTTTGATCCCGTTTGAATTGTGCCACGAATGACACATATGATGTTTGTCAATCTTAAACAATAATGTCAAAAAAGTCACAGTTTGTCGTAAAACTGTTGAAATATAAGACTATGAAAAATACGCAACTAGAAAGACTACAAATCCCAGAGTCGCGGACTGTAAGTGATGTCACCATTGTTTTCCTCCACTAAGAGATAGCTAATATCAGCGCGATATATCATCGATCTATATGGCGCTGGCTAAGATAAGATAACTTTAACAAGATGCCTGTGTGCTTAGTACCAGGTTGTTATCATACCAGCAATGGTATGATAACATACCCCCGGAAAGGGAGAGGCGAAGTTCCTCCCCTTCCGACGGAGCTCATGGGACCCCGGAAGCGGAAAAATATACATTGAAGTCAATAGAGGCTTCTCAATTCTTAAATGTCCCCTCCTCGACTCCCCTCCTCGACTCCTATCCTCGAGACTTAGTCCCGCCCACAGGAGATGCGAGCAGAGGAGCCGAGGAGGGGAGCAGAGGAGAGAGGAGGGGAAGCAGCAGGCAGTTAGAGAAATGAGAACTCCTCTCGATAAACGTTATCTTCTGATCCCGTTTGAATTGTGCCACGAATTACACATATGATGTTTGTCAATCTTAAACAATCCTTTCCATGTAAAAAAAGTCACAGTTTGTCATAAAACTGTTGAAATATAAGACTATGAAAAATACGCAACTAGAAAGACTACAAATCCCAGAGTCGCGTAAGTGATGTCACCATTGTTTTCCTCCACTAAGAGATAGCTCAAATCAGCGCCATATAGATAATATAAGATAAGATAACTTTAACAAGATGCCTGTGTGCTTAGTACCAGGTTGTTATCATACCAGCAATGGGTCTTGCTCGTTCTTTCGCTTCCCGTCTGATGAAAGGAACAGGAGTGGCTGGATCAAGTTAGCTACCTAGCTAGTAGCTAGCACGTTAGTTAGCATTACAGCCTTGTCATTTGTATTAGCCTTAACACTAAGTAACATCAAGTAACCCAACATGTTAAACAGTAAGTAAGTGTAGTAGTCATATTTTGTGTACTTTGAAGAGTACTGTCACACCTGTGTGATCATTCTATAATACACCATTTAAGCCCGGGGGAGAAATGCTAACGCTAGCTATAGCATCTACGATATTTTCTACTTCACGCTATCTGCACAAATGGTTGACATTAAACATTAAAAAGACCAGGCAGTTCAGAGAGAATCAGAGGAAGGCAGGCAGGCAGGGAGCTTTGCATGACATTCTTCTGGACGTGTTTCATTGTGGTGATAGTGAGCGTAGTCAATCCTTTTGTTGACAAGACAGAACAACACACGTCACCAAGATGGCCGGCACTACTGCTAGACCAGAGATGTAGTTCATTCAGCGTTTCACACAAAAAAAATGTGTTACTTCACAGTTTTACGACACATTATAATTTTTTTGACTTGCAAAATTATCTTTTAAATTGACAAACATCATATGTGTAATTCGTGGCACAATTCAAACGGGATCAAAAGATAACGTTTATCTCTCCATTGACTTCAATGTATATTTTTCCGCTTCCGGGGTCCCATGAGCTCAACCGGAGGGGGAGGGACTTCGCCTCTCTATGCCCCTATGGTCATAATTTTTTTGCCACAAACACTAAATAGGAAAATACTCTGAGCATGCGCAGTGTCGTTTTTACAGTCACCGTTCACTTTGACAGTGATAGGGAGGGCAAGATCAGGTTTTGTCCCTGGGATAGCTGGTTTAGCTGGTAAAAACGGGTGGTCACAGTGGTCTAGCTGGTCAGGATAGCTGGTTTGGTCACAGTGGTCTAGCTGGTTACCATTAGCTGGTCAGGATAGCTGGTTTAGCTGGTAAAAGCTGGTGGTCACAGTGGTCTAGCTGGTCACCATTAGCTGGTTGGGATAGCTGGTTTAGCTGGTGGTCACAGTGGTCTAGTAGCTGGTCACCATTAGCTAGTCAAGATAGCTGGTTTAGCTGGTGGTCACAGTGTTCTAGCTGGTCACCATGAGCTGGTCAGACTGGTATGATCTTGAGTAGAACTTTAGCTGGGATTACTTGATGGTTAAGCTGGTCATATAAGATGATGAAACACTCTCACCCAATTGCAGTAGCTCAATGGACATCTATCATTTCAGATCAGAGCACCTACCTTACCAGAAAGGTACCAGAATGTATAGAATGTATTGTCTGTAAATAAATACTCATACATCAAATGATTAGAAGCAGGAACATAATTTATAACACACAACATGAACATTAATACAAATTGGAAAACATTTTCGAAACACCCATTAATTCATATTTTTACTTCGACTGTTTCTTCCCGCTTTTCACGAGGTCCTGTATCTTTTGAGAAATGAAGTAACCGACCAACTTCTCCCTCTTCTCCCTCTCGGTCTTCTCCACGTTTTGTTTTGTCAGCCATCCTCTGAAGCACTCTTGAAAAGAGAAAGGAAAAACAGATTAGATTTTAGCTTTGTGTTATGATTACTTAAATATGTGCACTGTGAGATGAAAAATAAAAATTTATCAAATTTAGTTTTGAACATTCACTGTGATTGGGTTTATTATCCACGCAATACACCTTGTTTAATTTTTTTCTTAATTTACATTATTTAATTTCATATTCTGTTCTTGTAAATATCATCCATCCATCCATCTTCTCCCGCTTATCCGTGGTCGGGTCGCGGAGGTAGCAGTTCCAGCAGAGAGCCCCAAACTTTCCTTTCCCTGGCCACATCAACCAGCTCTGACTGGGGGATCCCAAGGCGCTCCCAGGCCAGCGAAGAGATATAATCCCTCCACCTGGTCCTAGGTCTACCCCTTGGTCTCTTCCCAGCTGGACGTGCCTGGAACACCTCCCTAGGGAGGCGCCCAGGTGGCATCCTAACTAGGTGCCCGAACCACCTCAACTGGCTCCTTTCGACGCGAAGGAGGAGCGGTTCAACTCCGAGTCCCTCCCGGATGACTGAACTTCTCACCTTATCCCTAAGGGAGACGCCAGCCACCCTGCGGAGAAAACCCATCTCGGCCGCTTGTATCCGCGATCTCGTTCGTTCAGTCATGACCCATCCTTCATGACCATAGGTGAGGGTAGGAACGAAAATGGCCCGGTAGACAGAGAGCTTTGCCTTCTGGCTCAGCTCTCTTTTCGTCACAACGGTGCGGTAAAGCGACTGCAGTACCGCTCCCGCTGCTCCGATTCTCCGGCCCATCTCATGCTCCATTGTTCCCCCACTCGAGAACAAGACCCCGAGATACTTGAACTCCTTCACTTGAGGTAAGGACTCATTCCCTACTTGGAGTGGACAGTCCATCGGTTTCCTGCTGAGAACCATGGCCTCAGATTTGGAGGTGCTGATCCTCATCCCAGCCGCTTCACACTCGGTTGCGAACCGATCCAGTGAGTGCTGAAGGTCGCAGACCGATGAAGCCATCAGAACTACATCATCTGCAAAAAGCAGTGGTGCAATCCTTAGTCCACCGAACTGCAGACCCCCTCCCCCCCGACTACGCCTCGAAATCCGATCCATGTATATTACAAACAGGATTGGTGACAAAGCGCAGCCCTGGCGGAGGCCAACCCTCACCGGAAATAGGTCCGACTTACTGCCGAGGATCCGGACACAGCTAGTCTACAAAACACATGTAGACTGGATAAGCGTACTCCCAGGCCCCCTCCAGGATTCTTGCGAGAGTAAAAAGCTGATCCGTTGTTCCACGACCAGGACGGAATCCGCATTGTTCCTCCTCAATCTGAGGTTCGACAATCGGCCTGACCCTCCTTTCGAGTACCTTAGAGTAAACTTTCCTGGGGAGGCTGAGTAGTGTGATGCCTCTGTAATTGGCACACACCCTCTGATCCCCCTTTTTGAAAAGGGGAACCACCACCCCGGTCTGCCACTCCTTCGGTACTGTTTCCGACTGCCACGCAACGTTGATGAGACGTGTCAACCATGACAGTCCCTCAACACCCAGAGCCTTCAGCATTTCTGGGCGGATCTCATCCACCCCCGGGGCTTTGCCACTGTGGAGTTGTTTGACTACCTCAGCGACCTCCCCCCGGGAGATTGGTGTTGATCCCCCGTCATACTCCAGCTCTGCCTCTAACATAGAGGGCGGAGTTGTCGGGTTCAGGAGTTCCTCAAAGTGTTCCTTCCAACGGCCCAACACTCCATCAGTTGAGGTCAACAACGTGCCATCCTTACTGTACACAGCTTGGATGGTTCCCTGCTTCCCCCTCCTGAGGTGTCGGACAGTTTTCCAGAACAACTTGCCGCCCGAAAGTCCTTTTCCATGTCTTCTCCGAACTTCTCCCACACCCGCTGCTTTGCCTCGGCCACGGCTGAGGCTGCTGCCCTTCGGGCCTGTCGGTACCTTGCAACTGCCTCGGGAGTCCCCCGGGATAACAAATCCCTGAAGGCCTCCTTCTTCAGTCGAACGGCTTCCCTGACCACCGGTGTCCACCAGGAGGTTCGAGGGTTACCGCCCCTTGAGGCACCTAAGACCTTGAGACCACAGCTCCCCGCCGCGGCTTCGGCAATAGAGGCTTTGAACACCGACCACTCTGGTTCAATGTCCCCAACCTCCACAGGAATGCCCGAAAAGCTCCGCCGGAGGTGTGAGTTGAAGGCCTCCTGAACTTGGGCCTCCTCCAGACGTTCCCAGTTCACCCGAACTACACGTTTGGGCTTACCAGGTCTATCCAGAGGCTTCCCCCGCCACTCGACCCAACTCACCACCAGATGGTGATCAGTTGACAACTCCGCCCCTCTCTTTACCCGAGTGTCCAAAACATACGGCCTCAGGTCCGATGATACGATAATGAAATCGATCATGGACCTTCTGCCTAGGGTGCTCTGGTACCACGTACACTTATGAGCATCCTTATGTTCGAACATGGTGTTTGTTATGGCCAATCGATGACTAGCACAGAAGTCCAGTAACAAACCACCACTCCGGTTCAGATCAGGGGGGCCGTTCCTCCCAATCACGCCCCTCCAAGTGTCTCCATCGTTGCCCACATGTGCGTTGAAGTCTCCCAGCAAGATTAAAGAGTCCCCTTCAGGAGCCCCATACAGGACTCTTTCCAGGGTCTCCAAGAAGGCCGTGTACTCTGAACTGTTGTTTGGTGCATAAGCACACACAACAGTCAGAGTTTTCCCCCCCATAACCCGCAGGCGTAGGGAGGCGACCCTCTCGTCCACTGGGGTAGACTCCAACAAAGAAGCACCCACCCAACCGGGGACTTGTGAGTATCCCCACATCCGCCCGGCGCCTCACACCTTGAGCAACTCCGGAGAAGAATAGAGTCCAACCCCTATCCAGAAGTAAGGTTCCAGAGCCGACGCTGTGCGTAGAGGTGAGCCCAACCAGATCCAACTGGTACCGCTCCACCTCCCGCACAAGCTCAGGCTCCTTCCCCCCCACATCCCCAAAGCCAGCTTCTGTCGCCCGGGTCTGGTCCGTCGAGACCCTCTGCTTTCACTGCCACCCTTCTGGCAGCGCACACGACCCCATCGCTGTTTCCCGTAGGTGGTGGGCCCGCGGGACGGAGAAGCGGAGGTGTTGTCCACGTTGCCTTTTCGGGCTGTGCCCGGCCGGGCTCCGTGGCAAGCCCGGCCACCAGACGCTCGCCGACGAGTCCTCCTTCTGGGCCTGGCTCCAGAAGGGGACCCCGGGCTTCCTCCGGGCCGGGTATCCTCACTTCTTAGTTCTTTGTCTTTCATGAGGTCTTCTTGAACCAATCTTAGTCTGGCCCCTTGCCTGAGACCAATTTGCCATGGGAGACCCTACCAGGAACACAAGGTTCCAGACAACACAGCCCCCAGGTTCATCAGGGCACACAAACCTCTCTACCACGGTAAGGTGCTGGTTCTTCAGAGAGGGTGTAAATATCATATTCTATTATATTACATGTTTATAAACTTTTTGCACTAATTGTTATTTTGTATTTTATTATATATGTTGCATTGTTGGAGGAGCTCAGGTCAGAAGAATTTCATTGACATTTCTACACTGTAGCTGCTGAGCATATGAGAATAAAACCTTTGAATATTGAATCCAACACTTTTTTCAGTGGAAAATCCTAAATTGTAGGATAGTGTGGCCATAATAATGCTTTATGATTACATTTCTAGTGAGAAGTGTATATTTTCATTTCAGAATTTACCTCCAGTGGATGTGTAGGAACTACAGTATAGATATTACTTTACACCCGGAAGTATGTATTGTCATTCTTATTGTCGATAAATTGAGGGATATACGCTATATTTTATTAACACCAGTATGTACTTTATACATCCACCTTGAGTGTTTTTCTCTGCACCGGAAATAATTTAATTTAAAAATTAAACCGCATATTATATAAACTATATCAGCGCCACACCTGCGTAACACATGGTGCCTCTTGTCTGAACAATTTTTAAGCGATTTGTAATCTATTCTTGTCGACTTGCAGCCTAAATACAAAGATAACTCCACTCTGCTACCACTGCTTACCTCTAATGAGCCTTGGTAGAACTAGTGTCCGAGTCATGGGGTCCAGAACTGACTGAAGACATGTGGAACAGAGGACAGGCATGGTTCGATGTACAGGGAACTGGAACTTTGAACAGGTGCTTTCATCTTTCCTGCCTGAAGATTCACAAGTTCTTGATCAGGTGTTTGATGTGGGCTGGCATGATCCTTTCTGCAGCGATAAATAAAGAAGCACCAGCAACTACCCGTAGTTGTTGCGGAGCTCGGCAAATTTGCTGATTTTGACTTTAAAAAGCGATTGGAATCATACATAAATCACACTTACATCATAGATCAGTGGAGACATTTTATTATAATTACTATTTCGTTTTTCCGTTACATTGGAGTATGACAGGTGAGGCTCTGCCTCCCCTGCCTCCACTGACTGCACGTCGCTGATATATAGGGTTTATTCAACAGCAGTAAAGCATTAAGTTGCTAAATTAACGCACACTGAACTGTAAAACAACTTACCACTATTTAGGAAAGGCTCTGATCAGGAGGGTTGACTAGTAGGACAGCAAAGAGGTGGTGTCATGTACAACCATTGGTAGATGTTACACCTGAAAGAAAGATAAGGAAATAAGAGAAGACAGGAGGACAAGCTTTAACCTGAGCCTGTTTTTTCAGTCTTTACAATGCACAGTTGGAAATTACATTCCAAAAGCTAAATTCAAACTCAATACCATAAATAACTGGGTACCAAAGTGCTTTACCTGAAAGAACACGTTCCACACGGAGCAGCAACCATCCGGCTCGGCCTTTTGCTGCATATTATCTCCTCCCTCTCCACTGTTTGCAGTAGATCTCTACTGTCCAATAAAACTGAAATTCCCCAAAAAATCATATTAAAAAAAGTTCAAAACAACAACTTGCTTTTGGCATTGAAATGGATTAGAATCTCACCTTTTTCCTGGATGTCAGGAAGGCCAGGAAGTCGTTCCCTTCAAGTCTGCAACCAGTCATAGGAGTGACTTTTAGTTTGTTGCTTGGATTTCACTAGATCCTGTTACAGCGTAATATAAGTACATAACGATTGATGTGTACATTAGCATAATTACTAGCTAGCCGCTAGCTGCTAACTGCCGTCTCATTAATCTCAAATCCATAATAACAATCCATTACCATGCTGTCATGAACGTGTGGTGCTGTTACGTGTACGCAAATTGACGTGCTTGATGTGAACGAGCATTTTGGTTAAAGTTGCGCATGCGCTATGAGCGCACATACGGGTACTTCTCAGGCATGCCGGGTAATCTGTGACGTTTCGCTCTCTCAAAAGTTGGGCCATTTTATCATCATGCGCTAATGAGCAACTCTCATAGGAATGAATGAGGCCCCGCCTCCCACGCTGTATCCAGTTCTTATTACGGCCCCTACACACGGCGGCGTGCGTTGACGCTTGCCGGCGGGCGTGTCTGAAGCTCGACCAACAACCAATCACATGAATCTCCCGCCCCTGACACACAAGCAGCGGTTTGATTGGCTAGAGCTTCTCCGTCGAGGCGTCAAAAGTAGAACATTGCTCTACTTTTGAAGCGAGCAACGCGAGAGAAGCTACGCTTTGCTCCCGCAATGCAGTTCGGCGAATCGTGACGTCACCCCATTCAGAGTGAATGGGCAGAAGCGTTGAAGCGGCAGCGCACGCCGCCGTGTGTAGGGGCCGTTATAAATCCATGGAGGATACACGCGAGCAGACTACGCGGAAGTGTTTTCACTACTCACGTATAAAAGCCCCGCCCCCACCTTCACAGCTGGTCGATTTCAACAGAGGAAAACCGACAACTGGAAGATGAGTGGAAAAGCGTCACATAAATGTATAAATGCTCACAGCTCCGTGGGAATTATTATGTGCAAATCATTTCTAAAAGGCTTTCACATTACTATAATTATATTTGTATTTAAATGTAGGCTACATTTTACACCAAAACGGAACACAAAAGCAGGACCAACCATCATTGAATTCCTTGACTAACAAGAGAAAGATTCATTAATTTAAATAAATATTTAACCACAAATGGGCCGGTTCTAAGGGTGTTTCCCCTACCATTGTCTTGGAGGGGCGCTGCGCCCCGCCAACGGAGCCCCGCGCCCTCCCTGAAATTCAAGGTGGTAAAAAAAATAATAAACTTTTTTTTTTTATAATTTTTTTTTTTCTTATATATATATTTATATAGCACCAAATTGCAACTAATATCTACTGTCACTTTTCACATTGAACATGTGCTCTTTCATTAAATAAACTAAATGCTTTCATGTTAAGATGTGAGTTTAGTGTTTTTGACCCTAAGAAACACTGATGCTGCTCTGCTCCAGAGGATTTAAAAAAATATACTGTATATCCCAATGCCTTTATATGGTACATACTTATGTCAATCATTTCAATGTAATCAGAATGAAGTTTAGATTACTCTATTTATCCTAGGGGAAATCAGGTGAATGAAATGCTATAATATAGTTCAAATGTGTATATAGACATAGGAAGTAAAATAACATGATACAATTAAATACATATATTTCTATTACACATAAGATGTTACCTGTCCAATTTAAGATCAAATAGAATAGATACAAACAAATTATATAAACTTTTAAATTGCAATATATTGTAATACAATGTATACAGTACAGTGGTGTATTAGCATTAGTCCTAGTGATAACCACATACTGTATATTTATTATGTATTGGAAGTACACGATGGCCAGATGACTTCATGTCAAGATGGCAATGGCCAAAGCAACATCAAGGCTTCAAAACCATGACATAGTATACAGCGTCTTTGAGCATTTGGAAAAGCACTATAAAAATCCCATGTATTATTATTATTATTATTATTATTATTATTATAACCATAGGCCAATAACCAATGGGTGATGCCACAGAGACTATTTCACTCTTTCATATGACAACAAATACATTGCACTATTTTTCAATATCTTTCTACAAACAAATATGACAGAAAACATTTTACAATAGATTTGTTTTAATAGCTTTCTGATTTGCTATACCCTTATATTCTCATGATACCATTTTGCTAAAGGCCGTACACCCACAATAAAAGCCTTCTTACCCTAACCGTTAACCTTTTGATCTACTTTACAACTAATATATATTCAACAGTAGCATATCATCTGATAATGCCACATAATCCATTCTCATGATGTCGAGCATTAAATCATGTTGTGTCCAAAAAGAGAGCATGTCATGTTGTGCCATTGCTCATCCATATGATGACTTGTGATCTGTGTGTCTCAAATGGTGAGACGTGTTGATCTTCAGACCTTAGAGTGAAGACTTCAGGGTCAGGGTGCCTTATGTATATTTCATCATTTATTTTCGTAATATTTTATATATTTAGAAATACATTTTGTTTTAACTAATTAATTACACATTACCTCCAAAATAACATGTAACTTTTTTGTTGTCTTTCAAATAGCCCAGTGTCTTATAATCTCTCTATATTATGTATATAGGTAGCTACATTCATTCAGAAAGAAACATTATATGAGATAAATTCTTGATATACATTTTTTCGATACAATTTGACAGGCTTGTTTGTTTCTTGCAGCCCGAACATTGTTACTGGTTGATAGAAATGCAATTGAATATGCACAGGACACTACACACACACACACACACACACACACACACACACACACACACACACACACACACGTACCACCCTGTACCAGACAGAGAGCAAAAGAGCCAAAATAAGGCAG
>CALSBZ010033207.1:877-10907 GCA_943591055.1 Gobionotothen gibberifrons
TATGTGTGTGTGTGTGTGTGTGTGTGTGTGTGTGTGTGTGTGTGTGTTTATTATCTGATTACCTTATCAGTGAATTATGGCACCATTCAAACGTGTAGGTGTAGGGAGTGCTGACATGGACTTTAAACATCTGTCAGGGATGACACACACACACACGCATGCACGCACACACAGCTATGGAGTTTGAGCGTTGAATCTATCTGAATTGTGAGCATCACCAGGGCCCTGTACTACGAAGCAGGATTTTCGCTTAGCCGGCTAAATTCAGGGAAAACTCCGGCTTTCCGGTCCTACGAAGCTGGTTCTCTTTTTAGCAGGCTAGATTTCCATGGTAACTTATGCTTAGCGGCTAACCTGGTCGGACCAGGTTAGGTTGCAGGCTAAGAGCTAAACTCAGTGAAAGCACTGCCTGCTGACCAATCAGAGCTCCGTGTGCGGAGCGGGGTGCAGAGTTTAAAGCGATCAAGTCACATTACAGGAGAAAGGAAATACAGTTTAAACTGCCGTTGCAGGAAAGCCGGCCGGCAAAAATCACCGACTGTGTGAACGTGAACATTAATAGAATATCACCTGCCATCTTCAGAGCAATCTGACTATTATAACATTAGCGTTAAGAAAGCTTACTTAAATATCTGCCACAACATAAGTAACTGGATCAAAGTTACGGTCTATATGCTGTAAAATGTATTATCTCTTCGATTTACACACGGAATATATTGCATGTCAGTCAGCTGAGCCGTATCTGGCCGTGCAACACTCACAGTGTCACATACTGTATGCAGAAGTATTATTTTAAGCAACACATTAAGTTGACGAAACACTCGAGTCAATTATTAATTAATTAAAGTCAGATCGTGTCTTACGGGCAGTGATATCATAAACCTGTTAATGTACGCATTCAAACACTTTTTCTTTTACCAGCTGTATTCACCTTGCAGGTGCAGCTATGTGGCTTTTATCCTGGATAAAGTGTTTAAGTCATGGATGTTTAAAGTTTAACATATTTGTCTAATTATATAGACTTTTCATTGAGGAAGTATGACGCTGCGCTGTCAGTACGCTTCTCCATGTTTGTGATTGGTCGAATGCTCCAAATACCACCCCTGTCATGTAAACGCGCACCTAAATAGATAGGACACGGCTGGCTTGAGCGATCCACTTGATAACCCGCGTCGTAGTGCCGTTTAGCGAGAGCGCGTATGTTTTGGATTAGGCCAACCGGCTAACTCAAACATATCCAGGTTAGGTTGAAACAGCTTCGTAGCACAGGGCCCTGGTCTATGAAAACAAGCCCCAAAGAAGCAACACATACATGATGTTGTGTAATTTGAAACCAAAACTAAGGCCTCAGGATGACTTTAAGACTTGAACATGGTCATTTTTGTTTTGTAACATTAAATAAAATAAAACATTTTAAATGTAAAAAAAACAACAACAAAAAAAATCCCGATCCCCGATTTTTTTCTCCCGATTCCGATCTTTTGAAAATCATGTGATCGGCGCCGATTCCCGATCACGTGATCGGATCGGGACATCTCTAGTGCAAATCATTTTAAAAAGGTTAACCCACACAAGGCTCCTGGACCTGATGGTATCCCTGGCCGTGTTCTCAGGGTGTGTGCAGTTCAGCTGAGGTGTTCACAGACACACCAGGGGCCTTGCTCCATAAAAGATGGCCGCATTGTCTTTTGGCTCCTCTCCAACTTTGCCCTTTTTCGTATTTTGTTTATTTATTTTTTGCCATTTGCTTTTAACATGGTTCGCAACATGCAAGCTGACCGCACCAACTCTGCTATACAATATAGCAGAGAGGAACTTCTTCACATCAGAAACTTTGTGGACAATAACCCACCGACAGACAAGGGAGATCTGCCATGGCTACCTGTTGCTGTACCTGAGAGACGCAGGAGGAAGACAAAGTGGGGGTCCCGCGCCAGGCTGCTGGTCAGACTGAGGAAACAAGAAAACCGACCCCCTCCCAACGTGTTAATTCTCACTGAGACTTGGCTCAACCCCGCTATCCCGGACTCCGCCGTTGTTCCTGGCGGATTCACAATTTTTCGCCAGGACAGGACAGTTAACTCGGGGAAAAGTAAAGGTGGCGGTGTGTGTGTAATGACTAATAATAACTGGTGCACAGATGTGAGGATTATTTCTTCGGACTGTTCCGCTCATTTAGAGCACCTCATGATCTCATGCCGGGCTTTTCACCTGCCGAGAGAATTCACATCTGTTGTGATCATAGCAGTGTATATTCCGCCACTCGCCGACAACAACACGGCACTCGATCAGCTGTTTGGGATTATCGACAAGACCGAGACTTCACGGCCAGAGGCAGCGTTCGTTGTGGCCGGGGATTTTAACACCGCTAACATGAAGATAGTCCTGCCGAAGTACTACCAACACATACTGCGCGGGGGAAACATACTGGACCCCGTTTATTCCCCTTTTCGACATGGATATAAGGCTCTCCCTCGACCTCCCTTCGGCAAATCAGACCACATCTCACTGCTGCTGCTGCCTGCTTACAAGCAGAAACTTTAAAGGGACAGACCGGTAACAAGGACAGTACAGCGATGGAGTGAGGAGTCAGATTCAGCTCTGCAGGATTGCTTTGCATCTACGGATTGGAGTGTGTTTGAGGACAATAACATCAACACACACACAGATACGGTCATCTGCTACATTGGGAAATGCATCGATGACGTGGTACCGAAGGTTTCTGTACGAACATTCCCAAATCAAAAGCCCTGGATAAACAGCGAGGTGCGTACCAAGCTGAAAGCGCGCACAGAGCTGGAGATTTGGAGGAGTTCAGCTCATCCCAGATGAGCTGAACAGTTTTTTTGCTCGCTTCCAGAGCAGCCAGGCGGGGGGTGCAGAGAAGGACCAGGAGCCTTGCCCTTTTGTTTTAAACAGGGCAGATGTGTGCAAATCCTTTAAAAGGGTTAACCCACACAAGGCTCCTGGACCTGATGGCATCCCTGGCCGTGTTCTCAGGGTGTGTGCAGTTCAGCTGACAGAGGTGTTCACAGACATCTTCAACAGGTCCCTGCTGCAGTCTGTAGTCCCCACATGTTTGAAACACTCCACCATCGTTCCTGTCCCCAAAAAGACAAACTTTCACTTTTTTAAACAATTTTTCTTTTTGTATTTACTATTTTACTATTTACTTGCACTATATTTTTCTGTTTATCTGTATTATTGTGTTGCACTGTTGGAGAAGCCTTTGACCTAATGATTTCATCGGCATTACTACACTGTAGCTATGTACGTATGACTAAATAAAGAACCTTGAACCTTGGCTTGAACCTACATTCACCCTCTCTCTGTCCATGCAAAACCACAAGTGATCAGGTGGAGGCAAATAAAACCACCACTAACTCCATCCTAAGCTCCAGTGCATGCCCACCACTAATAATAGGTAAAAAATACCTCTAAATATAAAAACACACAGAGACTGTTCACATGGCTCCTACAGTCAGTGTATGCTGCAGCATTAAGATGTATCTGTAATGCTCTTTACTCTCAGTACATGTTCTGGCATCTGAACGGTTGGTCACCTTTAGAGCTGGAAGTCAGCTGTGCGTGCTGAAAGGGGAAAGTTCAGGATGTTACATTTTCTCCATCTCTTTCAGATGAACCTGGCTTTAAATATCTCCCTTATGCATGGATGTACTATAAACAGATGATTGGCAGATAAGCAAGATGCTGTCAAGTACTCCATCCTTTGTATTATTATGAAATAATGGTGTTGGGAAATAGTGAATATCCGAACCCTTTCCCTCTAATGATTTCCCAGAGGGCTCTGAACTGCACCCGGTTGTGCTAATCGCGCTCATGCAGCAGGCAGATGGAGTGTTTGCTGTAGCTTTAACTGCTCATAGTTCACCCTCTGCTTATCATTATGGGGTTTAGCTTGGGAGCTTGAGCCCACGCAGTTCTGCTTTGTGACCTAAGTTGGTCAACACCTGAGCACTATGGGATGTGTGCATACAGTACTGTATGTGTATCCACCCGATGAACATCCTATCAGTACGTTACATAATCCAACATGCAGAGACTCTGTTGTGCATTGAAGGGCTCCATCCCAGAGGTTCTGCTGTCAACAGATCAGATATGCTCTCATTAGAGATTTACCTCAGGGCATATCCACTTCTAACAGTGTCTCTGTTATTAAAATAAAAGTAATGGAAATGTAACACATCAAAGTCAGAACAGCATCCGAGGAAACATATTTTATTGATATTTTATTAAATTAGGATGAATTAGGAATGATCTCAGGCAAGCAAATCTATATTCATCAAGGGGATAATTTTATATAAATTGGAACATTGATTGGCCTTTGTCACACTTTTAGCAGGTTCAAGCCAGGTTCTTTATTGTCAAACTAACATAGCTACAGAGTAATTATGTCGTTGAAAATCTTAGGTCACAGGCTTCTCCAACAATGCAACACAATAATACAAATAAGCAGACAATATTAAAACAATATTAAAATATACTATATTAAAAGTAATACAAAAAGAAAAATACCCAAACAAAGAAAACAAAAGGGAGACAGGCAGGGGCGTTGCTTGGATCTAGTTATATTACGGGCTTAGCCGGACAATTGTACATTCGAAGATTCTAAGAAGTATCCAAAGAATACATGAAATGTAAACCAATAATCAAACTCTCTATAATAGACCAATCTAATACCAACACAGAAACATTTGGACATACTATAGTTTATAAACAGTGTTCACATTTATTTAGTATCCTAGCCATGTGAACCTGTTTTCATTTGGAGGTGGACCTCGCATCCTCTAGGCCGGGTCCGGGGGCATGCTCCCCCGAGAAGATTTGTTTTAAAAATGTTGAGGTTAATGCATCAATCTGGTGCACTTTGAGGGCAAAATTAAGAGACTATATCTATGGATACATGTCTCAACTATGGATACATGTCTCAACATTAAATAATCAAGACATCTTAAGAATATGACCATAACCAATAATATACTGTACCATAGACCAGGGGTTCTCAAACTTTTTGTTTATGCGGACCACTATTTATTATCAAGGGTTTTCGCGGACCACCTCATATGCAAACCATACAAATAAGTATATATAACAAATTTTTTTATAGTTAATCATAGACAATCAAAAGTAAATTTAAGCCTATCTGATACTTTTGTGACCGGTGTCTGTCTGCATTGTGTATGTTTCTCAAAGAGGACGGCGGACGGTATTTTAATTAGGTCATCCCAAACAATGCCACAAGTGCGCACGCGCGCAGTGCACTCACAAAACGGGCAGACAGGTCTACAAAAAACCACCGGTATGCTTAGTCCTACTTTAGTTACTGTACTGCAAAAAGCAGACCGCGCTGCGCTCAACACACACAGACTCAAAACCATGGACACACAGGCATATAAGTAACATAAACAATGTATAGGCCTAAGTTGCATAAAGCCTTGAGCTACAGTATTGCTACTAAGCAGACAGCGCTGCTTCTCTCTCTAATTAACTGTCTCATCGATGTTTGTCTGAATTAATATGATAATATTAACAATCATATTATTATTATATTATTCATTATTATATCAGCTGTCAATCACTGTTATGATGCGGCGATTACCATCTTGTTCAGCAAAACGCCTCACAAACTGATTAAGATCCAAAGCTTTAGTGCGTTTTGATTCAAAGCTGAGTACAGCCAAACTTGACAGTCTCTTCTCTGTCATTGTAGACCGCAAATACCTCATTCCTTCCGTCTACAGTAGGTCCGGATGCTTCTCGTTTTGCGCCGTCCTGTTCAAATGAAATCGCCGCCAATCATATTTCCACGCTCGCGCAAGGGCCGGGGGAGGGGTTACAAGCATGGTTACAAGGCTTGTGTATTGTGGTGCATTCACTTGCACTCGGACATTAGAGATTTTCTCTCATAAATGTCCGATGAGCCCAACGACCACTACCCCACTGCCTGATATCATTAGAAAGCTAGGAATCTCCTCTTTCAAACAGTACATACAACTCAAAATGTGTCTTTGGGTCAATAGTGAATTGATAGAGCTAGTCACATATGAGGTGGTCCCCGAAAATCATTGATAATAAAAGTGGATTTTATTTAGCTTTTTTCCACGGACCACCTGCAGTACCCTCGCCACTGGTGGTCCGCAGACCACAGTTTGAAAACCGCTGCCATAGACAATAACAACTCATTTAAACTTGTTTATTTATTCATTTTTGGTCAATTCAATTTGTAAGAATGTGTCTGGCCTCCTGAATCTGTGTCAGCCTCTCCTCTCTCCCCCTCCTGTGAAGCAGCAGTAAACTACTTTTAAAGTTTTTCTTATCTTATGTTACCTAGTTAGGCTGCTGGAACGTCGGCCTTCTTGGGTACCGCTGGTCTAGCCCTCCAGCGCTGGCAGTCAGCACTGGTGTGCTGGTAGCGCCGAACTGCCTCGCACCCTCTCAAGATCCAGAAGGAGCGTCGTAGCTCAGCAAACACCCGCTCTGGGCTGGGATGGTGTAGGCGGTAGTAGTGTAGCTTAGTCCTCCAATGAACTGGGTCTAGGATGATGGGACGGAGAGCAGTCAGTTCCAGGTCTTCTGCTCGACGTAGTCTTCCTCCAACAGGGATGAGCTCTCCACTCTCATCTAACTTCGGATAAAGACTCTAGAGTGAGGAGTCGACTGCTTCTGGGAACTGGTTGACCAGCTTTAAGTTGGCTGTACTCTTGTGGGAAGCTATCCCTCTGAACCCTCTGGAGGATCAACCGCTCAGCTTTGCGGAAGTCTTCAGCAGTGGGGACTGGGGGGGGGGGGGGGGGTCATTGGACTTGGCCGCCCCATGCAGCTCCAGCACTGTCACTTCCAGCACCTCCTTCCAGGAGTTGGGATGACTGGGGTCTGCAGTAGGCTGACTTGATGCTACTGTGGTGACTCCACAGAAGGTAGACTTGCGCCGTTCTGAAGCATTTGGATCGAGCTCCATCTATTTGTTTCTATGAGCTCCTTCAGCTTCTTAATGTACCACGTGTCGTGCATCTGCTGGGTTCCTCGCGGAATCGACGTACCTCCAGCCATACCTGTCAGTCAGCTCTAGTATCTCAGCCACGCGGGTGCCGACAAAGACTTTGAATAGGCACGACTCGGACTTCAACCATGTCAACACTGTTTTGGAATCAGACCACAAGATAGTCTGGTCAATGTTGATCATAAGTTCCCTTGCCAGCACCTGCCACAGCTGTGCACCAGTGAGGGGAGCACAGAGTACCAGTCGGCCTTAACGAGCCACAATAACAAAAATGCACGCAGCATGTACAGATCAACCCCACCGGGGGGTGGGGGGCGGGCCGGAACGGACCGCCGTAAGGGGACCACAGTAGGCATCGTGGCGAATGAGCCGTGGACAGGGGAGAGGCCAGACGGGGTCAGACGGGGTCAGACGGGGCGCCGTCCGAAGCCGCCGTCGAGGCGAACCGTGAGCCGCGGTAAGAGGAGAGGTCAGGCAGGGTCCAGAAGCACGCCACCCACGGGCCAATGAAGGCATCGTTGTTAGCCGTCGGTAGCTGCCAGCCGTTAGCTGTCGTGGTTAGCTGTTATTGTTAGCCGTCGGTAGCTGCCAGCCGTTAGCTGTCGTGGTTAGCTGTTAGCTGTTGTCGACGGCCGCTAACCGTAAGCTAGGCGGTGTGCCCCCACCAGGGAAGGTGCCGCTGCGTGTAGTGGCCAGCACCTCAGGTAAATTGCCGGGTGGCCAGGAAGAACCGGTCAGCTCACTTTAAATGGAAGATCCCCATAGGCCCCGCCCACTCTATCGGATCGACGATCGGTATCGGCCGATACTGATTCCGGCGATCGGCCCCAAAATTGGCGATCGGAGCAACCCTAGTTTGCATTAAGCCACATCGGCACAGAAGTGATCACAACAATAATGAAAGGCAAAAGAACATAACAGGCAGTACTGTGGACAAACACACACCTCCATTTAAACTTTGGGGCCTTTTCTACAGACATGAAATGTGAATGTGCCAAAAACACACAGAGCTGACGTTGAATGACAGACAGAGGATCCAAAAGTACTTGTACTACTGTTAGGGGTGTAACGGTATACGTACCCGTACCGAAATTATTCGGTACGGGCCCTTGTGTGTGTGTACCGAACTAATATAACGTTAAACGTAAAAAATTGAGAATGTGAACAACTATTTGGAAGTAATCTCAGGTGCTGCGTCGCAGCGTTCGAGTAGCATGTTCCTGCAGCCCATGCTCCGGGCGGGGCTGCAGGCACGCAGCGTTCAGTGTAATTTCAACGCGTCAGAGTGACCAAGTAATTTTATTGGACGAGAGGCATACTATGAGAGCTGATCACAGGGATGCGTTCAAATGTAGTCAGTAATTTGAGGAACTGTCGAAATGGAAAACGCAGATAAAGTTGAGCTCCAAAATCCTCCAGCATCATTGAAGTCTCCGGTTTGGGAACATTTTGGTTTCGCAGTTACGTACAAGGATGATGGACAAAGACAGGTCGGCATTGTTCAACTAAAATTGGTTACGCGGCTGGCAATACATCAAACTTGCACACTCATTTGAAAAGGCATCACCCGAACGTGAATATCACCGGTACCAAAAGAAAAAAGACTGAAGTGCAAACCCAACTCCCACTAGCATTTAAGCTTCCACCACTCACAAAAAGTTCAGAACGAGCCAAAGCTATTAAAAACGCCAAATATCCTTATGTTGCCATGTTAGCAAAGCGCTACCTGGCTGTATCTGCTACCTCTGTCGCTAGCGAGAGGGTGTTCTCCACAGCAGGAGATATTGTTAGTGCCAGCAGATCTGCCCTTTCGGCAAGCAAGTTAATTTTTCTTTAAAAAAACATGAAAATACAATGACAAGCAATTCATAATGTCAAACTGGCTGCTTAGGTACCAGTACACTACAGTTAAAATACAGATTATTTCAGTTCATCGAAATGCTGCACCTTAAGGTTTATTTTATTATATTTTGTATTTATTTGAGTGAATACATTATTCACAGTTTAATAATAATTAAAAAATATATATATATATTTTATGTTTTGTGATAATTGTTTCTGCTGTACCGAAAACGTACCGAACCGAACCGTGACCTAAAAACCGAGGTACGTACCGAACCAAAATGTTTGTGAACCGTTACACCCCTAACTACTGTATCATATTATTTTCGATGGCATTATAGTATGATCAGTATGACAGATGGCAAGATCCTGAAAATCTTTTCAGACATTCTTTATGTTTATCTTGAAATCTGGGGGTATTTCCAAAACATCTGGGGCTTCAGCCCCGGACGCCCAGGGCAGACAACGCCACTGGAGGCAGGTATAAAGAACAAAAACAGGTCATTAGTAATTGTAACAGATTATATTTTTAGGTAACCGTCTCAACCCTGCCACGGAGATATTGTTTTAGGTCGCGTTCACACCAGCCTTGTTTAGTACTGTTGAATCGAAGTGACCTAAAAAGTGATGACGTCAGAGCTTCCTATGTGCCCCAGACAGCCCTGGCCCAATTTAACCCCTGATGTTAGTTCATTTATTTTTGAAGTTACTCTATATTCTGCCATATTCAACACATTAAAACAAACTACATTTACAGTACTTTATAATTTAACATCCCCATAACATCTTATCAACTAAATACCTTTTTATTATTCTTAAAAATGTGACATGTGAGAGTAATATTTCAATCCATGATAGGATGTATTCTGCATTTGTGTTCACTCTGCAAACAAAATCTGAAGTTCAGCAGTATGGTTTTGGAGTACATTGCGACCCCCCCCCCCCCAACCTAACCTGAAAATAGATTGCCTGGGCCCTCCACTCTGAGCACAGACACTTGTCACATGAAATCTTACTCATATTTGAAATGCGAGACCTCAATTTCATAGAATATAGAGTGCCGCTGGAATCATTCCATTTCACATGCAGGGTGGAAATATATTGGAACCTTAAAAGAGGCTGTGTGTGTGTGTGTGTGTGTGTGTGTGTGTGTGTGTGTGTGTGTGT
>CALSBZ010033208.1:0-47802 GCA_943591055.1 Gobionotothen gibberifrons
TTACTTATGTTGTGGCAGATATTTAAGTAAGCTTTCTTAACGCTAATATTATAATAGTCAGATTGCTCTGAAGATGGGAGGAGGTGATATTCTATTAATGTTCACGTTCACACAGTCGGTGATTTTTGCCGGCCGGCTTTCCTGCAACGGCAGTTTAAACTGTATTTCCTTTCTCCTGTAATGTATCGCTTTAAACTCCGCACCCCGCTCCGCACACGGAGCTCTGATTGGTCAGCAGGCAGTGCTTTCACTGAGTTGAGCTCTTAGCCTGCAACCTAACCTGGTCCCGACCAGGTTAGCCGCTAAGCATAAGTTACCATGGAAATCTAGCCTGCTAAAAAGAGAACCAGCTTCGTAGGACCGGAAAGCCGGAGTTTTCCCTGAATTTAGCCGGCTAAGCGAAAATCCTGCTTCGTCGTACAGGGCCTCGGAATAAGAAGTAGTCCGCTTCATCTGTTTATGTAGACACTTACATGTCCATAGAACAGAATATTACATGGTGTCAGAGTTAGTTCATTGATCAATGACCTGACGACGGAAGATGGAGAACACAGGCGTTCCAACACCACGAATGGACTGGGACTCGTCTAATCTGCCGGACGCATGGAGAAAGTTTCGGCAGCATGTGCAGCTAATAGTCCAGCAGCAAGTCCTCAAAAAAGGCTTTAGTTTTCGAGATACCCCTACCCGAGGTAGAACAAATGACAACAATGATTTTTCTTATCTTTAGGGTCTCCCATTAATGAAATTGATTGTTGTCAAATTTTATTTTGGGGGAAAAAATGTTTTTTGGGTTGTTCTTTAGAACTACCCCAATCCCTGAAAAAGAGCCAAATTAGACCAGGATGAATGGGGGAAAGGTGACAAAAAAGCCCATAACTTGAGAATGATCACTCCTTTCCTCTTCAGATTTTCTGAGGTATGAACCAAGTGGCTGTCCTACATCAACAAATAGTCAGACAATTATTTAACTAAAGAAATACAGAATTATAGTCCTGTAAACTTAGCTTTACTTTAGACGGAAATTGTACTTTTTGGTGATAGGAACATAGGACTCCATCACTTTTCTCTCATTTATCAGAAAAGCAGAAATCCCTAAAAAATCCACCAATACTGAATTGTCTAGGGTGCTATTGAACACTAACCAGTAGTTGTATGGAAATATCTGGTACAGATCTATTGCAAATGAGATTTCTTTAGACATAGGCCTACCTCTTCTCTGAGACAGTCAAATTCCGAATGGAGGATAAGTGGCATAATAGCCTATACGTTAAGAATGCTCACTCTGATGGTCATTATATTTGGAGAGGGAAATACCAGGTGGCTGAACTACATCACCAAATAGTCAGAATAAGAGTAACCTAATACAATAAAGTGTATTCGTTCTAAATTGCAAGCCTCTAAAACATAGGTGTAAATAGTGCAGGTTTTATTGAAACTGGAACCTTAATTCAAAGTACAGTAAACAATTCATCAAATAATTCGGTGAGAGGTCAAGTATATAGATACTAGTATACAATGTTAAATGTCAGGTTCCTCAGAAACGTTAGGGGACACATTTTGACATTCTGCACAGCAGGTGCAGAACTCCGTACAGGGAAGGCCAACAGAGAGGCACTGGCACTTTCCACTCTCTCCACACTTTGCATCTTTGCAATACAAGTGAGTAATGTCTCTCACTTCTCTAGGTGCTGGGGTTTTTGTAAATAGCACTGGTATAATGGCCCCATCTCTGACAATCCACCCCTTGCCAACAGGACTCCATAACAAGGTTTTGGGTTCGGGCTGTGACACCATATCGCTGTCTGAAACATTGCTCTTTACATGTTGTTGAAATGCATCCTCTGTTGGCGGCAGATTTTCCGAGGCTGCATCTGTTGTTGATGCAATTATGAACCTCAGTTCATCCAAGTTTGTGCACATCAGTCCAATTTCCTTTTTTCCATATAGCAGAAGCGCCAATTCTCTTGTGACTGGCAAAGACTCTTCCAAGCTGGCAGAGAGTCCAAAATGGGCCAGATCTTTGAGCTCGCTGAGATGGGTCTTGAGTTTGGTGAATGCTGTTGTCTTTCCTATTCTGTACAAAATACTTGTTGTGCCACAGCCAGTGAGTGCATGACATGCTGGTAGACAGTTACGGCCCGTCCACACTACAGCTTCAAAAAAAGCTTCTAACGCGTCTGCCCATTCACTTTGAATGGGGTGACGTCACGTTGCCTCGCTTTTCGCCGAACTGAATTGTGGGTAGCTTGGCTGAACTTCTCCAGCGTCTCCGGCTTCAAAAGTTGAAAATTGTTCAACTTCTGACGCCGGGGAAGCTGGAGAAGCCGGAGAAGTTCAGTCCGTTCCGCCCACAGCACTGAAACAGCTCTGGTCAGGGTCACAAACGACCTGATGCTGATTGTCTTTCCTATTCTGTACAAACTACTTGTTGTGCCACAGCCAGTGAGTGCACGACATGCTGGTAGACAGTTAGACATGTGTTTTCCAATTTTCTCACATATGATGTTGAGAGGTCATTCCATGGCCTGCATGCATGTACACTAGAGATGAACCAAACATTTCTTAACATAATATATGAGCAGTACTTCCACATCAGATCTCACAATGATGCGGGAATATGACTCTGCAAGATGTATGGCATGGAGCACCATCCTTGTGTCTGCCTCCTCCTGATCACTGTACAGTGATGTCAAACTGCTTACTCCTGCTGTGCAGATGCTCTTCACCTCCTCCCCTTCGTCAAATCCTGAGTGTAGATAGTAAACTAGAATGCTTTTCAGCCATAAACCTTGAACAATTAAATTAAATTATTATTTCTTCTAAACCATCAACGTGTATCTTAGACCCAATTCCAACTAAGCTGTTGAAGGAAGTGTTTCCATTAATTAGCACTTCTTTATTAAATATTATGAATATGTCTCTATTATCAGGCTATGTTCCACAATCATTCAAAGTAGCAATGATAAAACCGCTTCTTAAAAAGCACAACCTCGATCCAGAGATATTAGCCAACTATAGACCTATTTCTAATCTTCCGTTCTTCTCAAAAATTCTTGAGAAAGCAGTCGCAAAACAGTTGTGTGATTACTTAAAAAAAACTATGATTTATTTGAAGTTTTTCAGTCTGGCTTTAGAACACATCATAGCACAGAGACAGCTCTGGTTAAAGTCACAAATGACATTCTAATAGCCTCAGACAAAGGACTTGTCTCTATTCTTGTCTTGCTCGATCTCAGTGCTGCATATGATACTATCGACCATGACATCCTATTGCAAAGACTAGAGCACTTAGTTGGCATACAGGGAACTGCTTTAGGCTGGTTTAGGTCCTATCTATCTGAACGCTCTCAGTTTGTACGTGTCAACGATGAATCTTCAACGCAAACCAAAGTTAGCCATGGAGTGCCACAGGGCTCAGTGCTCGGACCTATTTTGTTCACATTGTATATGCTTCCGTTAGGCAATATTATAAGGAATCATTCTGTACATTTTCATTGTTATGCGGATGATACTCAACTTTATTTATCAATCAAGCCTGATGAAATGAATCATCTAAATAAAATTCAAGACTGCCTTAAGGACTTAAAAACGTGGATGACCTTAAACTTTTTGATGTTAAACACGACCAAAACTGAAGTTATTGTACTCGGCCCGAAGAATCTACGAGACAAATTAACTAAAGATATACTAACTATGGATGGCATTAATTTGGCCTCCAGTGAGACTGTAAGGAATATTGGTGTTATATTTGATCAGGATTTATCCTTTAATGCCCACATAAAATCAATTTCAAGGACCGCCTACTTCCATCTACGTAACATTGCAAAAATCAGGCATATCTTGCCTCAAAACGATGCAGAGAAACTAGTCCATGCATTTGTTACTTCTAGGCTGGATTATTGTAACTCCTTATTATCAGGGTGTACCAAGAAGTCAGTTAAGTCGCTTCAGCTGATTCAAAATGCTGCAGCTCGTGTACTAACTAGAGTTAGGAGAAGGGACCACATTACTCCTGTTCTGGCTGCCTTACACTGGCTCCCTATAGAACACAGGATAGAATTATTAATGATTAAAAATTCTTCTTCTCGCCTACAAAGCCCTTAATGGGCAGGCACCATCTTACCTTAAAGAACTCATTATACCCTACTGTCCTACTAGGGCATTGCGTTCCAAGAACGCAGGGTTGTTGGTTGTTCCTAGAGTCTCTAAAAGTACAATGGGAGCCAGAGCCTTTTCTTATCAAGCTCCACATTTGTGGAATCAGCTTCCAGTTTGTGTTCGGGCGGCAGACAGCCTATCCGTTTTTAAGAGTGCGCTTAAGACCTTCCTTTTTGATAAAGCTTATAGTTAGGGCTGATTAGATTCAGCCCTTAGTTTTGCTGATATAGGCTTAGTTTGTCGGGGGACATCTTACTTCTTCCTTCTCTCTGTCTGTACCTGTGTACTCTCATGTTCCGATTAACCCAGCTTCCCCAAATTTCTTTCTTTTTGGTGTCTATATACGCCGGGATCCGGAGTCATGGATGATCCTGTTGCTGCAGTCCTGTGTCCTGGATCGCGAGCCCGGATCTTGAGTCGTGGCTGTTGCTGTGGTCCTGGATCATAAGTCCTAGATGGATGTCCTCGTGGATTCATCTTCCTATTATACACACATGCATTTCCAAACATTTGGACTACCTATGTTGCAAATGTATTATCTTTTTTTTTACACACGGCATCTATTGCACGTCTGTCCGTCCTGGGAGAGGGATCCCTCCTCTGTTGCTCTCCCTGAGGTTTCTCCCATGTTCCCCTTTAAACTGTGGGGTTTCTCTGTTTTTCCTTGTACGATGTGAGGGTCTAAGGACAGAGGGTGTCGTATTGTCATACTGATATTCTGTACAAACTGTGAAGACCACTGAGACAAATGTAACATTTGTGATATTGGGCTATATAAATAAACATTGATTGATTGAATGTATGTGTGCATGTTACGCGCAAGTGGAAATAAAGATGGACACTCGGAATAAGAAGTAGTCCGCTTCATCTGTTTATGTAGACACTTACATGTCCATAGAACAGAATATTACATAAGTTAAACTTTAAACATCCATGACTTAAACACTTTATCCAGGATCAAAGCCACATAGCTACACCTGCAAGGTGAATACAGCTGGTAAAAGAAAAAGTGTTTGAATGCGTACATTAACAGGTTTATGATGTGCCCCGTCTAAGACACGAGTGGATCTGACTTTAATTACATTTGACTCGAGTGTTTCGTCAACTTAATGTGTTGCTTAAAATAATACTTCTGCATACAGTATGTGACACTGTCAGTGTTGCACGGCCAGATACGGCTCAATAAGCTGACTCAGATAAGGAAATATATGATACATTATGATGTGATATGATGTGATATGAATGATAATGGGACACATCGACGTCTGCACTCACAGTGCCGCGGACTGTAGGCTACGCAATGTTACTTTGATCCTGCAGGCGGGGGTATACTACGAAGCAGGATTTTCGTTTAGCAAGATAACTTCTGGGATTTCCGGTACTACGAAGCTGGTTCACTTTTTAGAGATCAACTGTGCGGAGTTCATCTTCTTCTTTGCTTTAATGGCGAATCGCTTCCACTCGGAGCATATACTGTCACATACTGTTGATTTATTTAATGTATAAACTGCCCGTATTGTTCATGTAGAACAGTGTTCACGTAAGCCTGCGCATTGATTTTATTTTTCATTGAATGTAACCGTTTCAATAAGGATACATCTATTACAGGTTGAGGTAGCAACCATGGTGGAACAGCTGATAACAACAGTGTGCAGAGTTTAAAGCGATCAAGTCATATTACAGGATAAAGGAAATACAGTTTAAACTGCCGTTGCAGTTCAAATCACCGACTGTGTGAACGTGAAAATGAATAGAATATCACCTCCCATCTTCAGAGCAATCTGACTATTATAACATTAGCGTTAAGAAACGTACTTCCATATCTGCCACAACATAAGTAACCGGATCAAAGTAACATTACGTAGCCTACAGTCCGCGGCAATGTGAGTGCAGACGTCGATGTATCCCATTATCATTCATATCACATCACAATGTATCATATATTTTCTTATCCGAGTCATCTTATTGAGCCGTATCTGGCCGTGCAACGCTTACAGTGACATATACTGTATGCAGAATCCACTCGTGTCTTGGACGGGGCATATCATAAACCTGTTAATGTACGCATTCAAACACTTTTTCTTTTACCAGCTGTATTCACCTTGCAGGTGTAGCTATGTGGCTTTTATCCTAGATAAAGTGTTAAAGTCATGGATGTTTAACTTCTTCATATTTGACTAATATTATAGTTGACTTTTCATTCAGGAAGTATGACGCTGCGCTGTCAGTACGCTTCTCCATGTTTGTGATTGGTCAAATGCTTCAGATACCACCCCTTTTATGTGAAAGCGCACCTAACTAGATAGGACACGGCTGGCTTGAGCAAAGGAGTTGATAGCCAGCGTTGTAGGACAGTTTAGCGAGAGCGGCTTTGTTTTGGATTAAGTCAACCGGATAACTCAAAACATATCCAGGATAGGTTGAACTAGATTCGTAGTATACCCCCCAAGTTAGGTTGAACCAGCTTCGTAGTACAGGCCCCAGGTAAACAACACTCTCTAGGCTTATTCTCTCCCTGATTCCCTACAGAGGTTTTTTTTTTTTTTTTTTTTTTAAGAATATTTTTATTGCAGAAATGTATTGTACCAACTGCATTGATATAACAAAGCAATCATATTTTCCATTTTCAGTAACAACAAAACAGCGGAATCAGAACATACTAGTACAATTAGGCTGTTGGCGGTTTTAAAACACATCCATGGGCGAGATATCAAGAAATGCAATATTCATGCCAGAAACAAGAGGGCAGTCCAAGAGAGCACATCAGGAAAAAGAAAAATGTCCATAGCAAATTAAAGAAAAAAAAAAAAACAAGATAAAAGTTACAGGATTAACATTATTGATCTTTCATCACACACCTTCCTCCTCACCCAGACCTCTTAAGTGTCTCATCACTGGAGCCCAGGCCTTATCAAACACTCTCCCCCTTCCTGCATTCTTGAATCTAAGTTTTTCCAGGTAAAGGATCTCACCCAACTCCCTCAGCCACATCTCGAATGTAGGCACAGCATCAGACTTCCATAACCTCAAAATAAGTTTTTTAGCCAAAACAGTACCCAAAAACACCGGCGATTTGTCACTGCCATAGTTCAGATCAGTGTCACTCGTGGACCCCAGAATGGCCACAAGCGGATCAGGCTTCAATTGCTTGTCAAATGCTTTTGAATAAAAATCAAATACAGAAGTCCAGAATGAGTGGAGGTTGGGGCATGTCCAGAATTGGTGTGTAAGGGTGCCAGGTTGACTTTTACATTTGTTACATAATGCTGATACGCTGGAATACATCTTGTTTACTTTAACTTTTGAGTAGTGCAACCTATGTACAACTTTAAATTGTATCAGATTTAATCTAGCATTTACTGAGCACCGGTGAATATTCCTAAAACATGTTTCCCAACATTCCTCAGTGATCGGCATACCCAACTCTGTCTCCCACTCAGTTCTATACTTTTCTGTGCTGACTACTTCCTGACTAAGAAGTGTCTGGTATAGGGTTGACACTGCTCCTCTACATCCAGGTCTAACATTAATTATCTCTTCAAGTGCCCGATGCTGTGGTATATCTGCAAATGTAGCTATATGAGACCTCATAAAGCTCCGGATCTGTAGATATCGAAAAAAGTGTGAGGCTGGGAGATTGTATTCGTTCCTCAATTGTTCGAAGGACATCAAGTGGCCCCCCTGGTACAAGTCCTTCAAGCACTCCACTCCCTTCTCCTTCCAGCGAGCAAACGCGGAGTCCACGCTGGCCGGTTTAAAGGCATGGTTGCCACAGATTGGGCTGTCTATGTACATAGTTGGGGCTTTCAAGTATGTTTTAATTTGTTTCCATATTTTAAGAGAATTGTGTACCAGAAAGTTCCCTGCATATAGTAATTTATTGGTCTTAACTGGGCTATTCAGAAGGGCTGGGAGAGAAGTTCCGAGACAGGCCGCCCGCTCCATAGAAAGCCAGGCTGGAGTGTCCTCCTCAGTGCCCTCAGTGAGGGTACCACTTCTCCAGAAAGCCAGAATGTTTAAATGTGCTGCCCAGTAATAACATCTAACATTTGGTAGAGCAAACCCTCCCTCATATTTAGCTTTACAAAGGTGTTTCTTGCCGATACGCACCGCTTTATATTGCCAGATGAAGGCGGTTAGAATAGAGTCTAATTTCTTAAAATAGCTTTGTGGTATACATTAGGGCTGCACGGTTTTGAAAAAAACTGACATTGCGATTTTTTTCCCCCTGCGGTATATATTGCGGTTTTTTTGTGACCAACTTTTTACTGTTGTTTTTTTTTTTTTTTGCCCTCACAAAAGGGATTTATACAGATACAAATTATATAGACAATACAAAAAGAAAAAGAAAAGACAAAGAAAAAAATATAGGGAATCCCTTTCCCATGCCACCCCGTCCCTCCCTCTTCCCACCCATCTTGCCATTTCATGTTTTTTAGCAATCGTCTGAGTTCATCTATATATTATATATATTATAGCATAACAATTTATAGCATAACAATTTATAGCATAACAATTTATCCACATAAGATACATTTATACCTTTTTTTTTTTTAATATTGCGTTTTTTTTAACTATATTTAACCGGATGAAGGATTTTAGTCACGGACGTCTGGATCTTAACTGGTTGACTCATCATACCTTAAGTCATGATCTAACATGTCATGATAATGCAGGTTGCTTACCCTCAAATAAGGGGGTTCATCTGTGAATGAAGAAGAGTGGTGTCTAGAAGGGATCCAAGAGATTAAACGTATGACATTAAACTATAGGAAGCTTCATTATCACATTAGGGAATTAACATACGTGACCAAATAGGTCATTTAACTTTTTATTCCACAATTAAAACCTTTTTTGTGCAAATAGCAGCAAAGTAGTGGACATCTTTTAAACAACATTATAAAAATAAAATGAAGAACAGCTATACACCAGCTCCTTTATGCCGTTTTGAACCTTTCTCATATGGTGTAACACCGGCAAAGGCATCTGAAATAGTTTGTTGCTGTGCATGCAGACTCAGAGCCTGCATGTCACTCCACTCAAGGACCCCTGACATGAGACCCGTGCAAGTTTTCCTTTTGTAGCAAGCAGCAAAATAATTGTAACATGACGTGTTTGAGTTAATTTACCTACTAAATATCGAACGCCCTAAAAAAAAAAATTAATGTAAACATTTTTTTTTTTTTTAAATTAATTAAAAAAAAAAAATTATAATTAAAAAAACCGCACGTCCCTGCGGTGTGAATACCGCGCATGCGCATATCGCGGTTATCGCCATGACACGGTATATCGTTCAGCCCTAGTATACATGATGGGATTGACTGGAAGAGATATGTAAAACGTGGGAGAACCACCATCTTAACTGCGTTTACTCTCCCAACCAGTGACAGAGGGAGAGTTTTCCAGAAGTCTATGTTCTGCTTAAGCTGGGTTATTCTCAGTTTCCAGTTCTCCTCAAGTAACCGTTCGGGTTTTCTGGTGACTGTCACCCCCAGGTAAGTGAACCTGTCCTCGGCTATCTTAAAGGGCACAGATTTCAGTGTGGAGCTGTTCTGGTTCAAGTACACTGGCATTAATTCACTCTTATCCCAGTTTATTTGAAACCCAGAGAAGGAGCCAAAATGGTTAAACAGCTCCATAATTGAGGGTATAGATTCCTGTGGTTTTGACACATATAGCAAAATGTCATCCGCATATAATGACAGTTGATGATTCTGCCCTTTAATGGAGACAGGTGATATTCCGGGATGCCGCCGTATACTTGTGGCTAGTGGCTCTATGGCTAAAGCAAATAAAAAAGGTGAAAGGGGATCTCCCTGTCTAGTGCCACGGTATAGTGGGAACTGGGGGGAGATATTCTGATTAGTGATTACACTAGCGTGTGGGATGAGCATACAAAATCCGTATCCAGTCAATGAACATCTTCCCAAAGCCAAATGTCTCTAGGGTCACATACATATATGGCCACTCGACCTGGTCAAAGGCCTTCTGAGCGTCCACTGAAATCACAACTGTCTCTGTATTGTGCTCAGCATATAGTATGTTAAATAGGCGTCGTAGGTTGCAATAAATATGCCTATTAGGAATGAAGCCTGTTTGATCGGGGTGTACAATCGTCTGGATATAAAGCTTCAATCGGTTAGCTAGAATTTTGCTAATCAACTTCGTTTCATTAGGGATCAGTGACACAGGTCTGTAAGATGAGGCTTCCAGCTCATTCCGGCCCTTTTTCAAGATCATTGAAATATTTGCATTATAGAGCGTTTGAGGCAGTCGGCCATTTGACGCTGCATGTTTAAACATACGCAGCAGCAATGGGGATAGTTCCTTAGAGAAGCACTTGTAAAATTCCATAGTGAATCCGTCAGGGCCAGGTGCCTTATTATTTGGAGATTCACTAATTGCTTTTATTATCTCTTCCATAGAGATGTCTTTGTCTAGATCCGCCATCGCTTCACCGTTGAGATGAGGCAAGTTCAGCTCAGAGAGAAATGACTTAATTGCATCTGTATCCCGATGACCATTGGACTTATACAGATTTGAATAGAATTCCATGAAACGTGCATTTATTTCTTTAGGGTCTGTGAGGACAATGCCCATGTCTGATTTTATTCTCAGAATTGCCCGGGAGGCTTGTGCCTGTCTCAGCTGTCGTGCCAGCAATTTCTGAGGTTTGTCTCCTAATTCAAATTGCGTCTGTTTAATTCTGTTCATCTGTTTACTAACCTGATCGGATAAAATTGTGTTATATTCATCTCTTTGGGAAACTATAGAGTTTAATGTGTCGGGGTCTCCGGAGGCTCTGTATGAACGTTCTAGCTGAGACACACCTTCATCCAGCTCCACTGACCTCCTTTCTCTTTGTTTTCTCCTACCACCTACATAGGATATGATGCTGCCCCTAAGCACTACTTTAATGGATTCCCATAATACTGAATCATCCACATCACCTGTATCATTTGTTGCTATAATATCAGGCAGCCTGTCCGACATATATTTTAGAAAACTTTTCTCTTTTAAAATTGTGTTATCGAATCTCCAGGTGTGTTCGCTTTTATGGTTGTTAAATCTGATATCGAGTGACATGGGAGCATGATCACTGATCAAGATGTTGTGGTATTGTGTAGTCGCTACACTAGAGATCAGCTTAGAATCCAACAACATGAAGTCAATCCTTGAATAGGATTTATGCACAGGAGAGAAAAAAGAATAATCTCTGGCAGTAGGGTTAAGTAGCCTCCAGATATCAACTAAATGTAGGTTATGCATAGTATTTTTTAACTCCTCGCTGGATTTACTGTTCACGGACGACCTTTGGGATTGCTTATCTAGCAAAGAGTCCAAGACGCAGTTGAAGTCCCCTCCCATTATAATGTTTGTGTTGCCAACATCTGGAATTCCATTCAAAACTGTCTGAAAAAATGCAGGGTCGTCAAAGTTTGGACCATAAACATTAATCAACGTGACGGGGGCAGAGTTGAGTGTGCCTGATACAATTATAAATCTGCCATTTGGGTCACTGACTGTACACCTATGTTCAAACGAAACATTTTTCTTAATGATAATGGCTACCCCTCTAGCTCTGACACCGTAGTTTGACTGGTATATTCGTGGTCCCCATCCCATACGTAGTTTGTCTTTTGCCGTATTCTTAATGTGTGTCTCTTGAAGATACATAACATCAGCTTTCAAACGTTTCAAGTGTGCCATTATCTTCCCTCTCTTAACTGGGTGATTCAAACCTCTTACGTTCCAGCTTACTATCCTTGTGATATCACCACTATTCAATGACATGACACATCCCCATGCTTCTGTGATAACTTATTGTGAAAACATGTAACCAATTGTAATGTAAAGAAGAAAAAACACAAACCGCCATTAAATTGCAAGAACCTAGTATATGAACTTCCGCTGGTGAACAATACAAACCAAACACTGCGCTGTCCTCCGGGGCCCTCCACCTCCCTCCTCCCACTCCCCTCTGAGAACTAACACCCCCAAGTCCAAACTTCCCAAGCTCGTAACATACCATAATAGAACACGTACATGTCCGCTTCCTCCTCACCTGCAGAGCTTTAAGTCATCAAATGTGTCTCAACTTTAAAGTGAATTGTCATTGTTGTCCTTAATCCTGGTTAGCTGGTCTAACGTGACACTTGCTTGTCATCCAGAAACTTCTCGGCATCCTTCGGGTTGTTAAACGTGCGCTTATCTTTCGCCGACTGAGACAACGAATGTAGCCGGGTGACGGAACCCGCATCTCACCCCCGCAGACCTGCACCTGGTCCTGGTGTTGTCGAACTGCTGCCGTTGTTTCATCACTGCTGGGCCCAGGTCCGGGAAAATAAAGATGCGTGCTCCCTCATGTAGTAAAGGGAACTTCTGTGAGGAAAGTCTCAGTATTAGCTCCTTTACTGAGTCATGATGAATGCGGGCGATTAGTTGACGAGGAGGGCCATCTGTTGCTGCTGCCCGTACACGGACCCTGTGTGCGCGGTCAACCTTAACAGGTTTATTGTCGAAGTTATCTTCCCCCAGTAGTGCTGGTATAAATTTCGAAACAAAGTCTGTTGGGTTGCCCTTTTCCATGCCTTCCTTAACACCTATTATCCGGATGTTTTGTCGTCGAGAGCGCGAGACGAGGTCGTCCACCCGCTGGTTGAGCGACCTGGCCTCCTCAGCCCATCTTGTGCACTGGTCTTCCAAAGCTTTGATTCGGGTCTCATGTTCGTTCAGTCCACCTTCGGTAGAAATTACTCTCTGTTCTACCTCGCCCAGTGACTGTTTCAGACCAGCTATGGAGGCATTGAGCAACTCAAACTTCGAGTCTACATTTTGATTTAGCTGATTGATAGCTGCCATGATGTCCGTCCTCGTCCTGATCGCTGCTAGCATCCAGCCTGGTGCTAGCGCTAGCCTCGTCGCTATTTTCATCTGTCGTAGTTTGTTTCTCGGCACTTTTGTTCTTTTGCGGTTTCCCCATGTCTCTGTTATGCTTCAACAGCTTATACTGCCGACTTTTGCAGGCCTCTCACTAAGAAATGTATTGTTAAATTATATTCTTTTTTGAGGAGGAAGCGGAGCCTCTCAAAAACGTGACTATTCCATATCCAGCCAAACCGGAAGCCCCTACAGAGGTATTTTATCAAAATAACCAACCTATACATGGTGTACACGATTCATTTCAGAATTAAATGACAGACAATAAGTAAACCAACAACATAGTATGGTCACTGCTAAATCTGCTCTGTGTATCATGCTGACCTCAGTCCGACAAACACACATATGATTATGCCTCAATTTAGGTTTCTCTATGCTATCTGATGGTAGATTGCAGTTTTCTCTGACCTTTGAAACAGATACACCTATCAGAAGAGTGCCAACCACTTTTACAATTGTGTAGCACCATATTATTACATATACTACAATCATACACAACATTAAAAGAGGGAGGCTGTCTCTTTTTCTGCAAGCCAAACACCAAGTAAAAAAAACTTTCAATGAATCTTAGAATATTTAGGATATTAATATTATCAATGTCTGTATTATAATTGCACATCATATTGCAACACGGGTTATATTCGTTACACAGTGTACACAAATATGATAATTTTAGTCTGGTGTAAGAGTGAACCAGGAGTCCTTCAGAAACATCTTGCACCTGTCCAGAAACTGGGCGGCACCCGACAGCACTGGAGTTATCTCAGTTTTAGACAGAACAAAAGCCATTGCAACTGTTCCTCCAAGTACAAGCGCCCAGGGAGAAATCGCAGACGGCCTGCTCTCCGGTACCGCTCTGGTTCTGAAGGGTTGAGCCAATCGCTCCCACTGAGTGAGGATCGCCTGACGGGCCCCGGCCCACTGTCCAGGCCCCGTGAGACGATACTGATATGGAGTGCAGGGACCAAAGAAGATCCTCACCCAGAGCACAGGATCTGTCAGCAGTAGTGTCAGGAGGTTTGGTCGAACACCCACCTGTGATTGGAAGTATATCATGAGGTTTGTGTCTTACAGGTGCAATAAAAATGATAATGCAATTTTATATCGACATAAACAGAACCAACCTCCTTTGCCATGAAATCCAGGTAAGGGATGTATTCTACCTGGAGAGCTGCCGTTCGTGGGCAAGGATAGCTGAGAAAGCAAGTAAATTGGTTCAAATTAAAAAAAACGATGTACTTTATACGTGCAGGAAGAACATCTGCCTGTTCGTTTGAATGAGCTTCATTGTGAAGATGATGTCTACCTTTTCATGTTCCTCTTCCTCTCAGACTCGATGACTTCCAGCATTTTCTCCTTAGGTGGAAGACAGCTCGAACCTTGAAGATGAAACACAACAGCTGACACCTTGCACGTTTCAGTCCCGAGTGGGTGTGTTTACATTTAAAGCTCATAATAATTTACCGGTAAAGACCTTGACAGCCCATCGCGCCTGCATTTCCACAATTGGCGTGATTGGTCCTTTGGTCTGGAAAAGACCCATGACGGCCAGTGTGGGTCGTACCAGAGAAGGAGGAAACAGAGTCCTGAAATTACCAAAGTATATATTAATATGGCAGTACTTACAAAATATATTTGTATATATATATATATATATATATAGGATGCATATTTCTTAACTAAAATGTTATTTTAAAACAGCACAATTTAAGCACAATTTATGCTCTGTACAAATGTTTCTATATTTTTATTTATTGAAGTATAATTAGGATCTTTTTTTTGTTTTGTTAAAAATGCTATCTATTTTCTCATGTGGAAGGTAATCTTACAACATTTACAACCCCCCTAAACCAGGGCCTGAGTTTGTTAAGTTTTAGTGTGGATTTTCAACTAGTAAAACTTAAAAAAACAAAAATCACACATAGCTATACAAACTCTACAGACAACATACTCACTTGTACAATGTCAGTTCTCGTTGAGGCCCGTGAGTTAAGACTGAAGGCAGGAATGGAAATGTTCCATTATAGCCTGTACAGAAAACCACAGCATCAATGTTCTCCTCCACTCTGCCATCTTCAAATTCCACTCCTGAGTCTTTGAATCCTTTTAGATTGGTTTTCATTACAAGCGCTCCCTGAAGGATTCGACCAGGGAGGTCATCATTGATCAGAGGCCTTCTGTCCATAAGTCTGGGAAATAAATTAAATGAAAGGAATCAACCACTTATCTTGTTACAAAGATTTGATCCTATTCAAAATGACACCATTATATTAGATACAGTAACAGTCTGCACAGCTGAGCATGTTCACACTGGAATCATGAGGCACCTGTGTTTGGGCTTCAGACCATACAGTCTGTGGTCATATTTGTAGTTCAGTGCTCTCTCTGCTGCCCAGTTGACCAAAGTATTGGGCAGAAGCAGTGTGAGCATGTTGTTGAGTCTGGTGATAGCGGTCATGTCCAGAGGAAGACCATTACTGGACATCCTGCCAATCACCCAGGCCCCCTGGCGTGTGCTGAGAAATGTCTGTCAGAGAGATTTAAAAAGATATACTGTATGTGAATTCATGGGTTACATATTTTGAAGTAACAATGTGCAGTGCAATCTTATAGCAGTTAAGTACACATTGTTTTCATCTATCCCCTGCTCCTCTGCCAAACTAAATTAAAGCTTTTCTCCCCATCTTACCTTCTTTGCAGATCTACTGATCTCCACTGCAATATCTCCTCCAGAATTGCCAATGCCAACCACCACCACCCTCTTTCCTCTGTAGGCATCTGCATCTTTGTATTCCCAGCTGTGAAAGCACCTGCCAGAAAACTTCTCATATCCTGGAGTAGATACAGATGGTGCAAAAGGAAAACAATTACAATATATGCAAGAATGAAAGAAAAAAAATGTTGCTCTTTCATCAAATTCTGTAAAATGTTTGAATTTGACAGACCTGGAAAACCTGACAGGGGTAAGGACGGATGAGTGTAGTGGCCCGAACACACCAGAACTGCATCAAAGACGTTTCTCTCCTCCTCGCCATCCTTGTTAATTGTCACTATGTCCCACTGACCTGACAGAGAGAAATCCGGCCTCTGGGCAACACTCTTCACTGTGGTCTGTATCATGCATGACCACATTCAGAAAAAAAAGAAAGAAAGAATTGATAACTTTAACTTCACATAGTATGTTGTATAAACTTGTGAAAAGATGGTGAACTCCTGGAGGATGACCTGGAAATGAATGTATCTGAGCAGGTCAAAGTGGTCAGCGTAGAGCCTGTAGTACTGCAGCAGCTGGGAGTTGTGCATGTAGTTTGGATAGTCAGCAGGCATGGGAAAATCACTGTAACACATCATCTCTTTGGAGGTGTTCACCACCAAGGAGCGATAGATGCTGGATCGCTCTGGCTCAGGTGACTCCTGTTGGCACAAACAAAACTTTGATAAGGACAATTTACTGAGGTTTGCAATCATTCTTTTGACACAATCTATTTTCAAACTGAATATCATTTTATTCCAGATTAGGTTGGGAGCTCTTAGGCCATACAGTATCATAAAACCAATCTTTAACTGGCCACTACCTTCATGTATGGGCTACTCAAGGTGCCCCCCACTCACCTTAAATTTCCACAAGCCGCCAATGTCATCACTGCTCTCAAAGCAAACAGGCTCCAAGCCCTCCTCAACGCAGATCTTGATGCAAGCCAGGCCAGAGCTGCCGGCTCCCACCACTGCCACACGTCGCACCATGGCTGAGAACTGAGAAAACAAGACGAAAAGTCAAAACAGCTATGATCACCTTTCCAGCATACGTCATCATTTCCGTAGAATAACTGTTCTACGAACGAAAAGTGTATTATTCCGCCGACTTATTTTGCCGCGCTTCTTCTCCCGCATTGAACATCGCAGAAACTCCGTTCAAACATCAAAACGTTCAGCTCGGTCGGAAATCGATGGCTATTACTTTTCTCATTCATAACTTTCATAATTCCCGAGATACATCCCATAATACATCACATTTTTAACATTTGAACTTTAACATTGCGCAGCTCGTTAAGGCAGAGTGCGTGATGTCAGAGTTAGAGTGGAGGACAGTTTGAAATTTGCCTTCATTTTTTTTTTTTAAACTGCCATAATTCCCAAACCCTACATTCCTGAGACATAATTTTTCATGACAAACGTAGGAAAACATCTCGTAGCTTGAAAAATGACAAATAATTAAGCAAAGATAATTAAACAAAATGCCTCTTGAGGGCATGAAGTGACAAAAACATTCCGTTGCCATGGCAACACAATGCTCGCTATGAAACACGGTTTTCTCATAACTTCAGTGAAAATGCTCCAAACGCCCCAAAACTTCACAGGTTTGGTAACGATGCAGCCATCAACGCATCTAAGCGTATTATGGGATGTCATCAAATGCAGTTGGCATGGCGACAGATCATTCACCATCAAGTCAGTTCAAAAGTTTGCAGTTAAAATATTCTGCTGCTTTTCCAAGCCTTTTTACTTTCTTTTCTTCTCTCATCACACATTCAAGCCCCCAGTGTTCATGTATAATTTCAATCTAAATTATTCACTTTCTTCTTACACATTACATTTCAGCATAGCAGTTTAGCGTCAGATTTTCAGCATAAAGCATTCCCACTAGCAATTTCTTCAGGAATTGCATTCTCTAGTTTACTTATTCATATTCAAGAGAATATCTGTTAATACATCCACTCCTCTTAAATAAACATAGCCTTTTGCTAAGAGCATTTTACTTCAGATTAACTCAAAATAACATGCAGAACCAAGTGTTGGACTACTTCAGTAGACTAAATAGACAATGAAATAAGATGATAAAACAAAGGATTATGATTATTTCAGCAAAGCTAAGCATTTTCTGTACAAGAAGAGGTAACACTTATTCAAAAACAGCAATGTCAATTATCTAATTACATTTAGTAAGCCTAGGTCTACTTGGAGTATTGCTCAGCTCAGCATGTATAATGTGAATATCAAGAAAGATAAATGTTTGCATTGTTGAAGTCTGAAAAACTGCTCTCACCTTCCACAAGTCCCGGTCAGCTGCGACTAAAATGCCAAACAGCCGCTACATTCACTGCATGTTTCTTATCTACAGAAGGCTATTGCAGGCGTTGAACTTTGAACATGTCACCCTGCAAGCCAGTATTTCTGTTTCCATTAAACCACATAGTACATACTCCATGATCCTCTGAAATTCAGAGGATCATGAATGAGCATTTCAAAATGTTGAGTATATATTCAGAATATATGCTCAAGCTCTTATTATACATCCATGGTTGAAACACTCGGATTGTAAACTTGAGTAAACACTGGAAGCGGAAGCGGTGTCTTTTCTTCTCCAGGTGACGCGAGCGATTCTGGCAACAAAAAAACACACTGACGAAATACACAATATAAATGATGTAGTTGTAAATGCAGTATGGATAATCTTATAGCATCCTATGCTAGTATGCTTGCTTCACAACACATTTGACTTTCCTCCCGTTTCACCTGTAGTTTCAATGTCCGCGCCCCCCAGCACATGATCAACAACACATACACAGAGGGCTTTCTCTTGATTAAGTCTTTATTAATGAGTCTACTCAAAGAGTGAGATGTCTTTAAAATTCCCTTACATTCTGTGATTTAAAAGCTTAAGACACACATATCTGGTTAATGTAGTTATGGTTTACATTTTACAAGCCAGCAAATGTTAACAGACCTGCTTGTGTTTATACGCAAACATGAAAATACTTTTACATCCACTACCAACTTTAAATTCCATTCTTTTACACTTTAACTCAGTATTACTTTTTCAATACACTAAGAGTTTGTTGTAGGACATTTCTGACAGTAATCATTAGTGCAGTGAACGATTGTGTGGATCTACAATTGAAAACCAGGATTTTGTCACATTACCATATACTTTTTTGATTGAAAATGTGCATATACAGTGGACTTTCTCAAGCAAAAAGGATATGGCATTTAAATAAACTAAACATATAGCAGCAGTAATAGCTTTAAAAGCAGCTTAAACTGTGGTATTCCCATCATCACAACCCAAACAGGAGTTAATTGAACTAGATTACTTAAGGAAACAAGTAAAGTATTTGGTCTGCATATTGGAAAATGTTTGATTTAACATGTTTAGGCTGTTTGTGGTCGCAGGTTGGCCAGCAGAGTGGGGATGGTGGTCGGGTTGCGCACATGGATGTAGTAAACGGCCGCTCCTCCAGCCATGAGGGTCAGGCTCAGCTTGAACAGGCTGCCAGCAACAGAGGCCTCTTTTGTCTCCAGCTGTAAGGGATAGGACGGAAAGTTACGTTGGATGTATACAAACATTTCATGTTTAAGACCACCAAAATATATTTTAATCCCCCATTGCATCTATAGAGTATTACGCTCCCAGTCTTCGATTGGTTCAAAGAGTCCGCAAAACTAAATGAGGAGTCAGAGCGTTCAGCTACCAAGCTCCTTTTCCCGGGAACCAACGTCATGTTTTTTTTAGGGAGGCAGACAGTGTTGAACACTTTAAGAGTGTGTTGAAGACCTTTCTTTTTAATAAAGCCTGTAGTTAGAGCTGGTTTAAGATAAGCCTATGTGTGTCCTCCTGACTCCTACAATTCTTGGTATTTTATCTATTATCTATAAAATGTGTATCTTGTCTTTTAATTAGTTTCTTGTAATTGTTTTAATCTTTTAACACCGTCATCTATGTTTGTTAATCTGTAAAGCCAACTGAGATAAACATGTTTTGTGATATTGGGCTATATAAATAAACTTTGATTTGATGTTCAGATAAGTTGTAAAAGACCCAGGTTCATAATGCATTTATTACATTTCATAAGAGTCTTATGAAGAAACCGTGTTTATTTCAGACCTGTCTGGTTTTCAGGGGCTGGTACACGCGGTCCAATGTGGTTGAGATTGCTCTGCGGGCTCCGTCCCATTTCCCTGGTCCCTTCAAGCGGTACTGATAGCTGGTGACAGGTCCCCACAGAACCATCTTGAACATTTGGTAGTCTGTGAAGAAGAGCCAGAGCAGATTGGGCCGCACCCCAATCTCTCCTGCCAAGTCATCCATGTAGGTAACAAAGTCCACGTGCAGGGGTGCCAACCTTGACACAATGTAGCTGTGGAAAGGATAGATCGGAAATGAATATAGGAATTTGTTGCACTTAAACCTTTGTTTACTAGTATTTATTAACAAATCTAATTACACAAATTATTTATCACTTGTATATAGACTCTGGCACTACTTCTATTCTATTTACTTGCACTATTTTATCTGTTTTCTTGTGTTGCACTGCTCGAGGAGCCTGTGACCTAAGATTTTCATCGACATAACCAGGGGCGGCCATTGGGAATGCCGGCCGGTCGAGTTTCCGGGCTGATTTTTTTGTCCCAGTCCACCCCTGGACATAACTACACTGTAAAGCACTTTCTTTCAAGATAAGATCCAATCTTCCTATTCCAAAAAACTATTTTCCATCTTCTCCACCCTCTTGGACCCCCCTAAAGCCCCTTCCTCCCTTCTGTCAAGCGACTTTGTTAACCACTTTGAAAAAAAGGTTGATGATATTCGCTCTTCTTTTTCCGACTCACCATTACTCACCGCTGGGTCACCAGACCCTCCTCTCACCCACACACTAACCTCCTTTTCCCCTCTCTCTCCAAGTGAGGTTCTTACCCTCATTACCTCTGCCCGTCCTATCACCTACCACCTGTCCTCTGGACCCTATCCCCTCAAACCTTCTTCAGACTATCGCTCCTGATATTCTACCGTTTCTCACCCATTTCATCAACACTTCTCTAACTTCTGGTCACTTTCCAAACAGTCTCAAGGAGGCAAGAGTAACCCCTCTCCTAAAGAAACCCACTCTCAACCCGTCTGATGTTATAAACTACAGGCCTGTCTCTCTCCTCTCGTTCCTGTCTAAATCACTTGAACGCGCTGTCTTTAAACAACTCTCCCGTTATCTCCATCAGAACAACCTTCTGGATCCGCACCAGTCTGGTTTCAAGGCAGGTCACTCAAAACTGCCCTCCTTGCTGTCACTGAGGAACTGCACACGGCTAAAGCAGCATCCCTCTCCTCTGTCATCATCCTTCTGGACCCGTCTGCTGCATTCGACAGTGAACCATCAGATCCTCCTTCGCACTCTCCAGAAACTTGGAGTTTCAGGCACTGCACTTTCCCTCCTCACCTCATACCTCAAAGACCGCACCTACAGGGTAACTTGGAGAGGGTCCGAGTCCGACCCTTGTCAATTAACTACAGGGGTCCCTCAGGGCTCTGTTCTCGGTCCCCTCCTCTTCTCCCTGTACACAAACTCGCTCGGATCTGTCATTAGCCCGCATGGTTTTTCATACCACTGCTACGCTGACGACACCCAATTAATTCTGTCCTTTCCCCGCTCAGAGACCCAGGTCGTCGCACGCATCTCTGCTTGTCTAGCAGACATCTCTCGGTGGATGTCTGCTCACCACCTCAAGCTCAACCTTGACAAGACTGAACTGCTTTTCCTTCCGGGAAAAGATTGTCCCACTCTTGACCTAACAATCAACATCGGCCCCTCTGTTGTTACCCCGACTCAGACTGCAAGGAATCTGGGTGTGACCCTAGATAACAAACTGTCCTTGACTGCAAACATTGCTGCAACAACCCGCTGCTGCAGATACACTCTTTACAACATCAGGAGGATAACGTCCCCAGCTGACCCAGAAAACAATGCAGGTTCTGGTCCAGGCTCTCGTCATCTCGCGCCTAGACTACTGCAACTCCCTCCTGGCTGGTCTACCTGCATGTGCCATCCGACCTCTGCAGCTCATCCAGAATGCAGCTGCTCGTCTAGTCTTCAACCTTCCTAAATGTATGTATGTTTGTATTTTGTTGGTCGAACGCACTTATTGTAAGGCGCTTTGGATAAAAGCGTCAGCTAAATGCAATGTAGTTTTATTGTAGCATTCATGTACGAATGACAATAAAAAAAGCCTTGAAACTTGAAGAACCTTACGATATTATCAAATTAATTGACAATGTTGTCTGCAATAAATAACCTAGCAGAGGAATATTAGTTTTACTTTTTCTCGATGTCCTTGGTGTCCTTGTCCACAGACTTTATCATGGCCTTGTTTGAGGGCAGCTTGACCTGTCCTGAAATGCAGAAGACAGACAAAGGTATATGGTCCGTTTGAAAAGTATCTAGAAAAGTGGCAGATGATAAACTGGTAAAGCCTCACCTTTGAAAACTTGTGAGACCCAGCGGGCCTGCATTTCAGCCTGTGTCATGATCGCTCCAAAGGCATGGATGAAACCCACCACAGCCAGAGTGGGATGCTCCAGGTTTGGAGGAAAAACGTGTTTGTACAGTCCCAGACGATGCCCAGACATGTACTTAGAACTACTTGGCAAGTATGGAAAATCATAGTTGTAACCTGTTGCAAACACAATCGTATCCACCTATAAAGAGGAAGAGATAAGTAAGAGATAGCCTTGAATTTTGCTTGAAATAAAGATAGAATATATCCTTGGAAACTAAGTTCTTTTACATTTTCCACAGTGCTGCCATCCTCAAACACCACGGACGAGCCACAGATCTCCTTCACATTTGGTTTGATGATGACAGACCCAGACAGAATCTTTAGAGGCAGATCATCGTTGATCACCGGGATCTGACTGAAGAATCTGAGGAGGCAGCAGGAAAACAAGGGAAATAAACTACTTACATATTTTACTTCAGCAAAAGTCACACATTCAACATTTTACTTAATTTTTACTTAATTTTTCAAAAGTATTGGCATACACTTCTATAACAACAAGTTAAACTCATTCTGCACTTTTTCAGAGAAAAATACATTATATCATATCTATTGATGTTTTAATGTGACTTTAAAGCTGCTTCTGGTAAAGGTGGAGCTCCTTTTTTAGCTTGTGAATATAAGGGATGCATACAGTTTATCTTAGCCTATCATAGTACACAATACACTTTTTGTTAAACACATTTTTTATTACCAATCCGAATCTCCAAACAACTAAAGTTATCAGATATATGAAGTTAAGTAATAAGTGCAATATTTGACTTGTTATGAATTATTAAGGAGTAGCAGTATGTAGACATATTCAATCAGAGTAGCTGTACCTCAAAATTGTTCCAAGTGAAAGTGCAGTAGTTGGGTGAAGGGGCATATTTACTGTCCATCATTGTATAAAATGGAATAACTAACCAGCTTGCTTCACTATGTAAGATGAAATGCTTTAATGTAACTTTATTTCCTGCTCAGAATGTGAGGAAGTGGTCTAATATGCACAGTTATAATTGTTGTCACCCTGGCTGCACCTACCTGTGGTTGGGTTTGAGGGCATACATGGTGTGGTCATACATGGCGTTGAGTTTTGTCTCACACAGCCAGTTAAGGATTCTGATGGGCAGCAGCTGGGAGAGGATGTGGACAAAGCGTGTGAGGTACTTTATGTCCACTGGCAGGCCGTTGTCAGAAACCTGACGGATGACCCAGGCTCCACTACGAGTGCTCAGATACACCTGCACCAGAAAGGCAAAAGTCAGACACACAAATGATCATGAAGAAGGAGGACAAGAGCATACAGAAAATACTTCCCCACCTGCTCTGCCACTCTGCTGCTCTCCACAGCGATGTCACTTCCTGAGTTACCGATGCCGATGACCACCACTTTTTTCCCAACTATGTCTTCAGGCCCCTTGTAGTCCCAGCTGTGGAAGTATTTTCCTTCAAATGTCTCAATTCCTGAAACACAGCAGAGTGATGTCATTATTACCGTGTTTCTCATGTTATAAAATACAACACAGCTTTATTTGTAAAGCACTTTAAAACCTCCTGACCAAAGTGCTGTACAGAGAAATAAATACTAAAAATCCCACAGCTCAATTCACAAACAATGAAATAGGTTTAAAAGAAAAAAAAGGTAGAAACAAAAATAAAATACAAATAATAACAGCCAAATAGTAAAAACAATAGACCAATTAAAAGCAATAACAGCAACAATCTCCAAAGTGTCCAACGCTAAGGAAAAGAGGTGGGTTTTAAAAGGCGATTTATGTGTAAACCTTACATGTGTAAGAAATGTTGATAAGCTAGGCGAGTACAGTTAGCTTAACTTGCTTTTTTCACTAAGCGGCCTGACTGTCAAATTTTGGCTACGGTTACATAAATTAAAGGTGGGGTAGGTAAGTTTGAGAAACTGGCTCGAGATACACTTTGTTATATTCCATGGAATGCTCTTAACATCCGGATAGCAATGAATATCTTAAGTACTTTGACAAAAAAATATTATTTTAGCCGGTGTGGGTACCATATATGTTCGCCCTACCATATGTGTTCGGGGGGCCGTCTCTTATCAATGACGTCACGACGTCATGACGTTACGGCTTTAAACGGAACAAAGCCTCCGTTAAGCTGTTTTAACTCTCACGCCCTGGGTAAATTAAGAGGCTGATCTGGGGCACGTTTGTCCACTTTCCCTGGTGCTAGAAACTCAAGTCAGGCATCCCTGGTATCGTCTCAGAGAGTAGATGATCAGTGGGGCCTTGTTTTTACTGAAACATGATGTTTCGTTGTATATTTCCATTGAAAATGCTAACCGCTAGCTGCAAAGCTAGCATCACAGCCACTGCTGATCTGGGGCACTTTTGTCCACTTTCCCTGGTGCTAGAAACTCAAGTCAGGCATCCCTGGAATTGTCTCAGAGAGTAGATGATCAGTGGGGCCTTGTTTTTACTGAAACATGATGTTTCGATGTATATTTCCATTGAAAAAGCTAGCCGCAAAGCTAGCATCTAGCAGCTAACCCTAACCCGCAGCCACTGCTCCGTTTAAGTGTCGTGTGTCCCCCAAAAATAACAATCAACAGTGTAAACATTATGTAAATAACCCAATTTGTGTTCTGTGAAACGGAAAAGGATTTTACATTGTTTTTGTTACTTTCGTTGCAGTGTCTTAAATGTAATTTAGGTTAACTTCCTGTTTGAAGTTGTTGCTATGGAAACAACATCACGGAGAAAAAAGTAATATCTTCTACATATAATAACCATGGATGTATAATAAGAACTGGATACAGCGTGGGAGGCGGGGCCTCATTCATTCCTATGAGAGTTGCTCATTCGCGCATGATGATAAAATGGGGCAACTTTTGAGAGAGTGAAACGTCACAGATTACCCAGCATGCCTGAGAAGTACCCGTATGTGCGCTCATAGAGCATGTGCAACTTTAACCAAAAGGCTCGTTCACATCAAGCACGTCAATCTGCGTACACGTAACAGCACCACGCGTTCATGACAGCATGTTGGGTTGTTATTATGATGGCTTTGATATTAACGAGGCTGCAGTTAGCAGCTAACGGCTAGCTAGTAATTATGCTAGTGTGCACATCAATCGTTATGTACTTATATTACGCTGTAACAGGATCTAGTGATATCCAAGCAACAGAGCTTCATTTAGCACAAAATAATTATTGCACTTATATACATATATATACATACAGTGCAATAAGCTTCTTAGTGCAATAAGAAGCTACAGGGACGTTAATCTAACGTCGGTAATATTAACTTTATTTATTTACGGTACAAGATTTAATCATACAGCCCATGTAGTATAATATTTTACAAATGATGAGTTACAGCAAACATGTGCAATATATCCATTATTACAGCTCCGTGGGGTTAGACGATGTGGGTCCGTTGTTATTGTGCATCCATGGGTAAAGGCTGAACGGGCTGAACACATAACATGAACGAGCCTGGGGGCGCGGTCCTGTGGGTGAGATGCGCGTTCATAATGCAGAGGGAAATAACTCTCAGAATAACATTAGCACATTTTTACAACTTGAGGAACGAATGTTTTTAATAAGGGCTATACAAGTGTTCATACTAGGCGGTTTATTTAGTTTTACAGACCATTCTTTCCCCATGTAAGTCAATGGGAAAAAGTGCTTCCGGGCCTGGCAACCAAGCAGAAGTGCAGTACCGCCGTTTGGCCAGCACGAATATTTCCATCTGAGTCCGGCGCACTTCCTGGGGGCTTGATAATAACGGACAAAGTAAAGAATGAAGTGTAGGCTATGTTTAAATGTTCGGAATTTGACCGTGTATAATGGTCCTCTTGAGTTGCCGTTGCCGTACAGCCAATGGCGTACAGCCACTGCTCAATCATGTGGAGACTTTCCACATGATTTTCACAAACATTTTCACGTATCCCTTTTCAGGAATACGTCCATTCGGTTCATCATGATCTGTAGATGTGATTTGCCCCGAGCACCCCTGGGTAAATTACCGTACAGCCAAACACAATGCGTGACGTCATTGGTAAGAGACGGCCCCCCGAACACATATGGTAGGGCGAACATATATGGTACCCACACCGGCCCGGCTAAAATAACTGGATGGCCTACCTGCCTGTCAGCCTTTCATCTCAGAGCACAAACTTATCTCGTGCCCTCATTGGTCATGGGCGCATTCGTGTGTGTTGGAGGAGGGGCTCTGTAAGGAAGTGGCAGATTTTTTCCAGTTGTGTATTTTCAAATTCTAGCGCACTCGAGCTGATTTCTCAAATTACCTACCCCACCTTTAACTGACAAAATTGCTTGTATTAATTACTTTCTTTGTCTCTTGAGTTACCATGTCCATTGGGGGAGGTTACTTCCTGGTTCAGCAAAGGGCGTGGCCGAGTACTGAGGACTCATAAATACTGCAAGGAGCCAATTGGGACAAACCACCTGCTTCCATGTTAAAAGGGGGGATTTGGGTTTTGTCAGTGTCCTTTGTGTATTCTGTTACCATTAATTATCCCTTGGTTTGGCCAAGCCACTATATAGGTTCCTTGGTTTTTCATTGGAGCAGGTCAGTTTGTTGAGTTAACACCTGTTAAGTTGATGGCATGTTTCTTTGAGGTATTTTCTGTTGACCTCTTTTATAGGCCTAGTTATTCGAAATTATTGATTGATAATGTTTTCTGTGGACTTTTGGGTAAATAAAAAACCCAGTTTATTTAAACTCCTGTTGTTCATACCCCTCACTGTTTATTCATCATTCAATTCATTCTATAGATTTTCACTTTAGCTTCTAACCAGGAGTGCACAAAGCAGTAAACTGCATTTCTTGCATTTTCTCAGTACCTGTAATATGTGCAATAACAATAAAGTTGAATCTAATCTTGAGCAGGAACAAATGTATTTACTTAGTACATATCTGACATTAACGATTAAACACATGTGTGCAGTCTTTATAAATGCAAACTGGTCAAGACCACTGACGGAAGTAGTTTTGAAAAGTAGTGGTTCTGTCTTTTACATGTAGGATTCAACCCCCCTATTGATTTGTTTTAAAATGAACATGACACTTGAGTCATTCATTTGTAGTGATATCATTGTGAGATTTCTATTGCATCCACTTCATCTGCAACGAAGAACGCCAACGCAATTTCCGCCATTGCCAACCGAGTGAAGCCGACTCCGAGCTGTCCGACTTCAGACGAGCTTTTTGAGACCTCCCCCAACTGCAATCAGCTATTCTCGTCTACTTTCGAGGCGAGCCGCAGCTCATCTCAAACAAGCCTATTTTTTCTGTTGACCGTTTTTGTTTATTAAATATTGTCAGACTATATTACTTCGGTGTGGACTTTCTCTTTGAAAACGCATCACAGCCTATAGCCAAGCTTAGCCTCTTGGCGACTCAAACTGGACTGGGAATTGAGCTGCCACAATAATACAAAATGATGATTACCTTACTTTTGTCTATTTTTATTCCTCAGTGTTGCATTTTTAAGGTGTCCAAGACACCTTCTTTGTATAAATCAGTACCACATTTGTAGTTCTTCCGGTTTGCAAAGACATAGGGTCTTAAACATATATATATCTACTAAGTATATACACAATATATAGTATAGCCAAACTAGTAATTACACTGCATCAATATTAGGCTACGTATATTAAGAAAAATAAGTTGGTTTATTTAAGATATTTTCGCTATTCCAGAAATGGGGTTTTTCGGTTGGTTCTTTCTTTTTTGGTTACTGTGATCTTCTACAGTACATTGTTGGTTACTGTGATTATCTACAGTACATTGTTGGTTACTGTGATTATCTACAGTACATTGTTGGTTACTGTGATTATCTACAGTACATTGTTGGTTACTGTGATCTTCTACAGTTGGGACGTTACTACTGATATTTTTAAAGTAACTCCAGAGGTACTGTAATTTTTGGTTGGAAACACGGTATTATACGCTAAAATAGTATACAGTAATTTACTGTGCACAAACAATGTAAATAACTGTGGATTTCACAGCCATTTTTTACAGTTTAGGGCAGGGCCATTGAGGCATTCAAAAGTGGAATGTTTCAACCCCTATTGGTATCTTGTGCCAACAGCTATAAGTGAAAAACGAAATGATCCACTAAGCCTGGTCTGGGGTGCATTCAAAAAGAAAAAAAAGTCTTTACCTGGGAACTCTTTCAAAGGCAGGTTAGGGTAGGTGTAGTGACCCGAACAGCAGATAACTGCATCAAAGACATGCCTCTCCTCCTTCCCATCTTTGTTTTCTGTCACCACTTCCCACTGACCAGTGTGAGAAAAGTCTGGTGTTTGATTGACATTCTTCACCAAGGTCTAAACAAATAAATAAACACAGTAGATTTGTTTGAAGTTATAGTTTTAAATTGCACCGGAAATATTTAACCACATACTAAATGGGATCTTGTTACCTGGAAGTGGATGTGTTTCAGCAGTTTAAAGTGTTCTGCATACATCCTAAAGTAATTCTGGATTTTTGAGTGGTGCATGTAGTTGGGGTAATCAGCTTGGACGGGGAAGTCGCTGAAGCTCATCATCTCCTTGGAGATGTTGATGGTGAGGGAACGGTAGATGCTGGCCCTGTTTGGATCCGACACTTCCTGCAGAGAAGAGGTTTTCAATGACAGGGAACGGGAGGAAACCAAAACGCTGCCAAGATTGCGGAGAAACTTAACTTAAGTGCTGACTTGCCTTGAACCTCCAAAGTCCACCAATGTCATCGCTGCTTTCAAAACAGGTCGGCATCATGCCCTCCTCCAGACAGGCCTTCATGCTGGTCAGACCACAGGGGCCTGCCCCGATCACTGCTACTCTGTGGCCCATGATGCAGCTGCACAAAGGAGAGCAAAAAAACACATATATATTTAAACTCAGATGTAAGGTCATCTTTCCAAACGTGCAGCATTCAGTCCCACCCATTTTAATCCATGAGAAAGTTAAGCAGATAACAATAATTATAAACCAGATTAGTGACTCTATTTTCTTGCTCCACCCCAGGACATCTTAAGGTGTGCTGCAACGTCAAACTTGGCTTTGTTTCAGCAAGTTCGAGTGAACAAGCCACAATATACAAAAGAAGGAAGATCAGATACTGCATCAGCTTTGCAATAGGTCCCACTCCATTCTGTCAGGATTCGGGAAAAGGTAGGACCCAAAAGCAAACAAAAGTGAGCTTTATTTAAAAGCTGATGAACAAAACATGGCATGAATCGAAACGTAGCACAAGGAAACAACAACACAAGAACTAACCGTGATCAGGAGGGAGACAGGAAAGGCAAACAATGGAGCACAGGGGAAGACAAGACTAAATACAAAGAAGGGTAATCACAGGACAAGACACAGCTGGGCAGGGGAGGCAGAAACACAAGGGCAACAGGTGAACACAATCAGACAATCAGACACAGGAGGGCAAACACAGAGACAGGAATCAACAGACAAGACAGGGGGTGAACACTTTTCTAAATAAAACAGGAAACCAGAGACAGACAAAACACAACACAGACCGTGACACATAGTGCATTAGATTAATGATTGGAAAATATATTTTTATTTTCACAAGTCATTATTACTGATCTGTTATGCATTGACTTAATCAAACCCAGGTTGTGTCATTACACTTTCTCAGTTGCTAGAAATAGAAATAACTGCAGATCTCACACTTCTTTGAAAGCACTAAAACATTTTTTAAATGAAATGAGTTGTGCATTTTGTGCGATGAAAATGAGATTTGTGTGAGTGCCAAAAAAACAAGTCATATTGCAGTTTTATAATTTCCTCATGAATAAGCCACGCCACAAATCTCACTGAAATATAAGCATCTTTTTGAACACATGCAACACAAAATACTATGATCCTGTAGTAAAATATAGCAGAGCTAGAGTGTGGCAGGTCTCTTTCTTACCTCAATCCTTACGTGTTGATTTCTTCTTTGGCATCTTCTGAGCACATTCTTTTATAGTGAGGCGGTCTTTAATCCAGCCCACTTCTGCATCAAATTGTTACGTAAATCCAGGTTGACAAATTAATTTTGTGTAATGAGTAGTTTACTGAATTTGGAAGAGTGCTGATGTAACTGAGTAACAATGATTGTCTGCCTGTCTGTCCATCCGTCAGTCATGAGTCATGAAACAGTTTCAGATTTGATCCCCATTGTTTTTATTAAAAATCATTACAATCAAATCATTCAAGTACAACCCCTCAGGGATTACTCAGCAGCACATTAAAATCCACCAAACATAACACAGTGTAATCACGTGACCATACAGGCATAATTATATACATTAAGATTAAGGTCTATACAGGAAACACACAATATAATTTATACTGTATAGCAGGCAAAACGCAGTGCAGTGAATTAAACTGTAGCTGACTTCATGTTTGACTATGTGCAAAAACTCATGTGACATTTGTTGATTCTTCAAGAAGCTGAACAAACAGGTTGTTGTCGAAATAAATAGGTTTGATGTGGAATGTGCCAAATCTATTTCAGTAATCATTGTGATGAACATATTTTTCTTAGAATACTGCATTGCCTCGATATCAACATGTAAAACCCACAAATAAATCATTTGGTCACGAAGTCCACCATCCAGCCTATTATATTTGTTAAAGAAGGCTAAAGAAATAAAAAGAAAGCGCTACCTCCTCGCACACATCATGTTCTCGTCCACACTGGGAAGATCATTGGTCAATTATTGCAGGAAGAACACAGCATGTAAGATGAAGGTCCATACCAGTCCTGCATACCAGGTCAAATTATGTTCAAAAAAATGATTCAACAACAGTTCATTCATCACACATTTACACAAATCAAATTTCCACATATCTCATGTAGTCCTAACCAACAGACCAAAAAAACAGCAGTTTGACGTTAAATAATTTGCTGTCTTCTGACACCAACGCAGCAGCAAAGGTCAGGAGGAGACTGATAAGCAAAATATTGCTTAAACTTAAACAAAATCTGCCTAATAAGGATACATTTTCCTTCAGATCGGGTAAAGACCGCTGGCAAGTATGGGGACAAATCAGTTAATAGGTCAGCGGTTTCTGTGAACAACGTGACCACTGGCGTCATTTAACCATCCTGTTATCCTTGGGGTCAATTTGACCCCATTCAATGTTTAACGTATCTAAAAAAAAATGGTTCACATTATTTATTTTGCTCAGTATTTCATGACTTTTCCTAATTTAGTGAGGACTAATGGGTAAACATAAAATGAACATGCAGATCTTTTTTAAATGTCCTGTGCGCACTGTGTACGCATTGGTGTTCCTTGGGGTCAATTTGACCCCAGGCTGTTTCAGTAATATAAAACATATAAAAATGTCAATATTTTACACATTTGTGTTGATTATATAGGATGATATTGAGGTGACTATTACATGCAAATGTATCATTGTAAAACAAAACTACCCTCTGCTTTAGTTATTGGTCCTTTAACAACATCAAAAAGATCTTTAACATTTTATTTCAATCAGTGAGATTTTATGGTGATTTATATATTTGTCGATAGTCACATAATAGGAATTCTGGATGTACAAAGGGGTCTGTAGGGGGGAAAGTTGGGGTAATGTTTTATTTAAATGGTTATTTAGGTAGTCAACTAAGACACCTAAAGCACCAGACATACATTTTGGTTAAAATGTGGAATATAATCATTGTCTTGAGTTTTAAACTACTGGGGTCGAATTAACCCCAGAGGATAAAGGGTGTAAAGTCAATCTGAGGAGAACAGGAGGCGGGTTAAAGTTAATATTGAGTTCATTCAATCTGCTTTCAGTGAACCATAGTGTTCATAACATTTAATCATCCAACATGCTGTTTTTTTTAACAGCACGTACTAAAGAGCAGACAGGGTCAACACATCAATGTAAGGATGTATAAACCATGTAAGGAGATGTGGGTCACAGTGATTTTCATGACAGTGTGTTGCAGAGAACTGATATTCAAATGATCCATGGCAAGGCATCCTATATGTATATACACTGTAGTTTCAATCGGCCTTTCATAATGCAGTAGCTTAAAACCCTTTGAACTGTGAACGCTGACAGCAGACCAGGTTAGTCAGCTTAACACCCTGGCTCACTCTAACTGGTTGCTAATATAAAACTATGTGCTGCCACGGTGCTGCTGGGACACTGATGACGTACGAAGTTACCTATTCTGGTGGATTGTTTTTCAAAATATCTAACTGAACGTTATCATTTTTGATTTTAAAAAAAAGAGGATTTGGCGCAGATACATTTGTATTATTACTGTATACTCCGTGAAACGTAATCATCATGTAATAATGTTAATGTGTATCATATGGTCATTTGTGTATGTGATCCAGCAGAGTTGATTAGTAAACAGCAATACGTGATATGCTTTGGATGAGGTTAGTGATACAAGGAAACTTTCCGAGGAATAAGAGTGTGAGTCAATCAGTAAACCGGTGAGATTAAAGTGATCCTATCAGATGTCATATAAAGGGGAAATCAAAGTTTAGTTGGCTTTGTGGCAAAGTTGAGCTTGGCTGGAGGTGAACAAGTTCATTAACTGTAAACTGCAGAGTGTAGAAATGATATGGCTCATTTTAAGATTGGCTCTACCATCTTATATCATTGTCCTGGAGAAAGAGGTGAGGGCAGAGGGCCTTACATTGGAGCGATAACAGTAGGGGCTTTGCGCCCGTTTGCACACTGAAATATATGTGAACAAAACAGGTTTTTTTTATTGCAGTTTGTGTGCAGATTGAAAACTGCTGTGGCTCAGTGACAGGGCTTATGGATCAGTTAGGATACTTTCTCACTGATTCATCATTTACTTGTATATTGCAGTCTGTAATCCATTTTGACTTCTTATTGCCGTTTGCTTCAGTATTCATTTAAAAGAAGATTGGTTGATGTGAAAAGTATATTGCCATTATTTGCAGGGATTCATATTATTGTTTAACCTCTTTTCGATGGTGTTCTTTATAGAGTAGATCTTAAGTCAGATCCGCAAAGGGAAACCTCAGATTTAGATTAAAACTCCCTTAGAAACAAAAGCATGCTTTCAGGACATCATTTCCACTGAATCAGGCCAATTAAGGGGAGAAAGGTGGCCTCAGGTGGTCATCTGGTCATCTGGACTCATCCGTCTCTCTTGCTTTTCTAGTTTAAAATCCTGTACTTTCCATTACAGGCATTGCAACCTGAAAAGGGATGGCTGACAGTGAGCTTCTGAAGTGTTAGATAAAAGCAGAACAAAGGTGTGTTTGATAGCCCGCTTCTCTTATCAAGACAATTTCTCTTATGCATCAGTCTGAAAAAGACAAAAAGTGTGCAGGTGCTCTGGCAATGAAGAATCAAACCACCATGTCTCCTCCTTCAATCCTTAGCATTAGGCAAACTGTCCCAGCAGGCCTTGCAGGGTTTGAGGTGAGAGCCACAGCATCTCTATAAGGTTGTACTGGACATATCCCATCCAGAAGCCGAACATCACGTCAGTCACATTGTGCCTGCCTAGCAACACCCGGCTCAGGCCCACTAGGGCGGCCCACAGCACGACGAGGAACCTCAGAGGGGCGGCCAGCACCAGGTGAGCCAGCAGGAAGCGCCCACACATGGCGGCACGCGTGGCATGGCCTGATGGGAAGGAGAATCGGTCCACGGAAAAGGTGGCAAACATGTCCATGCGGTTATGGGCTGGTCGACGCCGGCGCACCACTGCCTTAACGATGGTGACCAGCACCAGGTCCAACAATAGGCCTGCAGGGGGGGGAGGGAAGAGTGTGTTATAGCAACTGAAGAAACAGCAATGCAGTCGCAATAACACAAAAAGCATTAGCAAACAGATATTAGACACTTGAATTCAATATAAAGAAAGGATATACTGTAACCCCAATGACAGCTGGTATCTTTCTTTCCTTGTTATGTTGTTGTGATGCAGGTCTATTTATTTTTTAAAGCACAAAGGAAACACTAAATAATGTGGTTTCTTTTATTGGGATAATATATACAAATATTAGAACCAGGTTATAAAGTATTTTGGGTGCTTTGGGTGGTGAAAAACAGCAGCTTATATTAAGAAAGGCAACCTTGGCATAAGGAACCTATTTAAAGTGATTTTTATTAGCATTTGCTTTATATTCTCCTGTCTCCTTTAGGTCTGCAGTGCTGAACCATTAATGCAACAGTCAGGTAGAAATGAGCCAATTGCTGCTGGGAGTCCAATGAGAGGATTTCAGAAAATTAATATGCAAGAGTATCATTTATTATTGATAACTACTCAATGAGCAAATAACTGCAGTTGTAAGAAGCTGTGTTTTATAATTAGAGAGGGCAGCTGGCTCAGGCACTGAACTGCAGCATGCTGTTTCCTTTACAAGTCAACACTTAGATTTGAAAGTATTTTGGCCATGGCAGAATCCTGAAGAGACCTCCTCTTTTCAGACATTTAATTATCTCAAAGTGGGCCTTTCTTTACACCGACACGATTTAAAATGCACAAGCACGCCAATGAATAGCTCTTAAAACGGCCTTCTGGTTCAGACTGGTCTATCTTAATGCAGTTACAAACGGTATTTGCAACGAATCAAAGGCTTTTACTTACTAACATTATGCATTCAGGAGGTTGGCTGGTATATGATATATGACAACTGAAGGATGCTTGTAGGCAAAACAAAATTACATATCCAGTACTCTTAACATTAAATGTACCCTTAAACCACTCCTCCCTACTGCAGCTGTATCTCCTTGAAACTGTGAGGCAAATCCCCTCCAGAAGAGCTCATATACTACATGGGCAAACATGACATTTAAATCCTTTTAACATAAAGCTTTTCAAGATTTCACAATAGACGCAACAAAAGACTGTCAATATTTCAGTCCCTAACAGCACATTTCTGACTATCTGTCAACAGTACGAATCACTAAATAGGTCAGACAATTGTTTTTAAAAATGTATCACAATTCGCTAGAGCCCAAAGTTGTGTTTTCAAATTAATCGTTTTGATAAATTAAAGCTACATAAAATAAAGAAAATCAGAAAAACCTATGAGATTTCTGTTTTATAAAAAACATTAAGATCATTCATAAAGTTTATATAAGGCCAAACCAAAAATATGATGCAACAAGTAGTTATTAAGGAGGAGGAGCGGCAAAGTGAACAACTCATCTACAGTTGGGAGCCTGCAGGCTCTGATGGGGGAGATACATCGAGGGAGAAAATAACAAATACCAAAGTGACACGTTGGAGATGGGATCACCGTGAGAACAATTTGCGCATGGCAGATGATAAAGAGTTTCAGAGTGGCCTCTTCATGCCTCATAATAACTGAAGCCGTCATTAGTAATCCAACACCAGCATAAACAACATGCATTCACCTGCACAATACACACATTCATATCCAGTTCATTGTTATTGTGGGCTCGTGTTACTACAAAAAACAACCAGACATCTGAAAACAAGGAGGGAGACAAAGATTATCTTCCAAGAACAATGGATTTGTACTGGCAGTTAAGTGATGCAATCCAAGTAAAAGCTGCATCACCGTTGATAAATCAATCTACAGTCCAAACACATGCCTTTGCTTTGTCAGTGATTCAATGCACCAACATGAGCTTCAATACAAGTCAATAAAGGTCCCTTATAACTCCTCTTCAGCACACTATGCTTCATGACAAACCAGCCATACACTTTGTAAATAAAGAATGTTGTGCTGGTTAAGACTTGTGTTAGGGGTTTTAATTCTGACGGACATGCATTGTAGCTCACACACACTTTTGTCTAAAGATAGCTTTTCTAAAAATCTTGAAACTGACCTCATCCCTGATTGTATTAATTACCCTCCTGTGGTTTTACAAAGTGTCAGTCAAAGAGCCTCAGGAGAGCTGCAAAAAGAGGTAGGTTGAGGCCATAGTAAACAGCAGATCTATGCTACATGTGAGAACCTGTGAAAAGGTAAACTAGGTCAGACAAATATTATTAAGAATAGTCATGGGAGGTGTTTCATAAACGATAGGAAGAAAGAAGGGAGGAGCTGTGTGTGTGTGTCAAGAACTGCACCTCAGCCTAGCTCAGTGGTACCTATACACCTGGATATTTCTGTACGTTAATCCCCTACTGAGAGACACAGATTGCCAATATATGGAGGCACATGAATACAAAAAGTGTTTTACCCATGAAAAGGTTGAGCATGACTTCTTGTCCTGTTGCACTGTCACTCTTGTACAGACAGTAGGCGGTACCGGCCAGCCAGGGGATGCCATGTCCGGATATCTCTATGAGCTTCATTAAGGGGCGCACACTGCCCCAAGACGAGTCCTCGCAGGCACACACCCCCATCGTCTTGGACATCCACAGGTCGATGGCGAGCAGGGAGCTGAGCGCTACGCGGATGAAAGAGGGGTTCAGCCGCAAGCCGTCCTCCTCTGGCAGCCCCTGCCCGCTGCCGGTGGAGGAGCTGGAGCCCCGGCGCCGAGTGGGGCTCTCCGAGGCTCTGAGGCGGGCGGTGGCGGGGTCGGAGCCCTGCCTCTGGTGCGGCGGGGAGGACCGGTTCAGCGGCTTCGTCAGAGACATGAAGTCGTAGCGGCCGTTGGAGCTGCCGAGCACCGGGCTTCCGCCGCCGCGAACCGGGTTTTTAGATTTAGGAGAAGGCATTTTATCTGTTTTAAAACCGATGTACAGTAAGGTGGGGTGTTGCTGGCCCTCTGTGGTAAATTGTCTGCAGTGCTATGCGGGGTTTTCGCTCCTTTAGGTCATCTGTTGTGCGGCTCAACATTCAAAGCACGTCCTATAACTCTGAGCCGAATCGCCATCTTTGATGTTGTAATCGCAAAGACACCTGGGAAATTGTGTTTTCCTTTTTGTCAAGAAAAATACATCATTAGTTATAAGTGACTTCCTATTAATCTTTGTTTGATTGTGGTGCCATATACAATACAATACAGATTTATTTGTAAAGCACTTCATAACCTCCAGACCAAAGTATTGTACAGAGAAATAAATAAATACAATAGAAAAACCACACAGCTCAGCTCACAAACCCTAAAATTAGAAAAATACAAATAAAGGGGGGAAATGTAATTAATATCAGCCATATATATAATGATGAAGTTCTTGGTAGAAGTGTAGGCAACTTGCTTTGGAGTCGTTTTTTAGGAATGTGCACACAACCGGTTTTAAGGTAGTACCACTGAACATTGAATTCACCCTGAAGAGAAACAAATAAAATACAAATATTACATTGGAGACGTTTAGTTTTCGTTTCTGAATGAAACACCCCTTATTCCTAGATTGTGCCTTGGTGGAAAGATCTCCTTGATTGATCTGGTAATAATTTGAATATCAAAGTTTGAGAGCATAATGGTCGAATTATTTCATGATTTGCATACTGTCTGACTGACCAACTGACCAACAACCGCCTCTCAATACTGACTTTTCCCTAAGCCCCATTTACTCAGAGGTTGTAGCTTAAATGAATAAAAACAGGTCAAACTGTTTTGGGTTAACATTTTAAAGGCTCAGTAACTTTCTTAAACAACTGCAGGGCGTAGTCTTTATCTGAGCAGGTTGGGTGGAAGCCCTTTCAAATGATTGTCCCAGACGTACAGCCACATTTTTAGTTGTGCTGACAACGTTACCAATTGGTGGGAATCCCTGAGCAGGTTTGTACGTGCAGCGATGTTGATGACTTCTTTAATGCTTTAAGTCTAAAGTTTGTGACTATTCTGTCTGCCCTATTATGAATTGAAAGAAAACATGTAGTCTCTTCTCAGAACATATGAATAACTAAAATATATGATGAGCAACTATGGAAGAGAGCAGAGTTGTTACATGCTTTATTTATTTTCATTTTATTTGTATCCTACCTATGATCTATCTATGCAATTAAATAATGATGTGTAATGAAAGTTATTTTGTATCGGATCTGTCTGTATTTTTTATTCATTGATGTTTGTAAATGTTAATCATCATCATCAGCTTTATTTAAAGAGACTCTTGGTCCATTATTAAAAGACATACAACACTCAAATATGAAACATTTTCTAAAAATGAATCGTTACGTCTCTGTCTCTGATTGGTCGAGGATCTGCGTATCAGACGTTGATCACGCCCATATCCGGACCGGGTCCATTCATGAGTCGCAGGCAGGTTGTCTCTCGTCTTTTTTCTCGTGTTGGAGCTGCAAAGAAGAGACTACCATGCCCGGACTTCTGCTCGGAGACGTGTTCCCAAACTTTGAGGCCGACACCACCATCGGCAGAATCAAGTTCCACGATTTCCTGGGCAGCTCGTGAGTGCGCATGCTCCCCGTACAGCCATTATACTGCAACTAATGTTTAAATCGGTGTTTTGAGTTATGTTTGCACTTTGCACCATGTAATGCCATGGGAACTGGTTATATGTGTGGCTGTTTTCAGAGAAGCTTTACGCACATCTGAGTCAGGATATGTATTGATATTTAAAAGCTAAAGTGCATTTTTTAAAAATAAAGATCTGACACAAAAGTCTACAGATCACTTTACTGATGACCCTGTGACTGCCATGCGACACGACACATACAGGGTTACTTACATAAGCATGACTGGAGGATTGGAGCATAATACACCAGAAATGTAATGAAACACACACCATTTATTTTGTGTTTAAAATGGGTGAAAGCAACATGGAGCTGTCCTAACTTTGTACAAAAGAGAGTAGCAGACATATGTGTGGTTCTCATTCATTTTCTCTGGCCAATTCATTAGTTGCATGTAAGCAAAGAACAGACAACGCCTGTATTGTGTGAACTTGGAACTGTGCCTCAGGGCTTGCATAACCTTTAGTTCTCACCCTTGTTAAGCTGTAGGCTGCTTTGTAAAAACCGAGAGAAAGAAATACTATAGCATGCATTTACAACCATACCAACACGCAGCCTGGCATAATGCTCCAACAATTTAATGCAGTGAGAATTATTTGTACATAGAAATATGTACCTAGTCTAATGTAGTGTGTTGAACTGTGCAAACAATTGATTAAAAAAGCTCTTCACAATACTTTAATGAAGTAATTTGATGGTGCATTTTTCATTTACTTTTGATTTGAAGATACACATTCAAGATTTCTACCCTGTAATTTCCTCGTCCCGACCACAGTGCAAATAGAGGGATATATTTGCACTAATTTAATAACATGCATAACCTGCTGCAACTACACACTTGTCAATATAAGGAAAACACCAAGGTACAGTAACTAATAACTTGCTTGTTTACTAAGTGCGATTAGATGTTGAACTCTGAGAGGCTACCATCTGTTGAAAATGTGACCTAGTTTAAGATCCATTGTGTTTTTCAGCAGTGGTTGGTTGAGTTTGTTTTAGCCTTGTTCAGCCAAGTGACAGTCTAACAATAACAAAGGGTAAAAGATACACTTTTTAAAAACACTTTCAAATCCTATGAAAAAGGAGGAATACAAGGGCCGATCTGTGTGTGCACGTATAGCTCATGTTTATTGGTTTAGTTTAGGTGTTTAACTTCTTGCCAGTGCTTACATCATCAGCTTCTAAACACATTCCTCTTAGAAGCATTCATTATCCATGGTTTGTTCTGCTTCGCCAGATCTGTTCAGGGCTTCTGGTCACCCCAAATCATGTGATCACCATGCCTGTGAGGAGCAGCTCTTTTGTGTTGCTTCTCAACATGTGATAGCACAATACAAGACATTGAAAAGGAGGTCCACATTAACCATGTGAGGCAGAAAACTCATGTGATTCAAGGGTGAATTCATCCCTTAAAAAGTTTTGCAAGTGGTGCTTCTTTTACTGTTAAACTAGAGTCCATGTCCCTTGAGAAAACATCTGGATTGAATATTTCAAGCTTGTGTCTACCAAATCCTCCAACACCTGTGGATTCAATCTGTGGCTAGAATGACCTGTACCAAGACATAATGTTCTCTGTCTTTTCTACAATTTCATCCTATTCTGTTCTCTCTATCCCACTATAGCTTGTGCTATTAGTCCTATCACTGTTTTTGCCCCTTCTCAAATTCAAGCCGTAAATGTTCTTAATAGGAAACGTCAGGAGATAAATGCACAACCACAACAGAAATGAATACAGTCCATGCCTAAGACAGAATATATAGTCTATGTAATGTGTATAAAATGCTCAGAGATATTGAACAAAATACAGTTTGAACTCTGTGCAGGTTTGACCTTTGGTTTAGTGTGGTTACATAAACTCTGAGCCTTATGATAGAATAGAATTGGGAGGGATGAAACCCTCTTTATGGTCACACATGCAGAGCACACGCAGTGAAATTTGTTCTCTGCATTTAACCCATCCTAGTACCAGGAGTCTAGTACTAGGGGCAGTGGGCAGTACAGCGTCCGGGGAGCAATGGGAGTGAGGGGGGAAGGGGGGTGTCCGGTGCCTTGCTCAAGGGCACCACGGCAGGGCAGGAGGTGAACTGGGACCTCTCCAAGTAGCAGTCCACACTCCATATGTTAGGTCTGGAGTGTGGGACTTGAACCGGTGACCCTACAGCTCCCTGACTGAGCCACTGCCAGACGGAGGGGGAGATTGGATGTCAATGTCCTTATTTGCTATTTTCCTAATACAGTTTTGGACATTGAGATTTCTGAACCAAAAAGACGTGTAGAAAACAGATCTAATTGCTTTATTTGTATTTCTTCTGTAGATGGGGTGTCCTGTTCTCCCACCCAAAGGACTTCACTCCTGTCTGCACCACTGAGCTCGCATGTGCTGCTAAGGTCAGCGATGAGTTCAAGAAACGAGGTGTGAAGATGATTGCTCTGTCCATTGACAGTGTTGAGGATCACCATAACTGGAGCAAGGTGGGTGATGATACACACGCACATGCACACACACATTGTGTCAGCAGCACTGTGCAGCAGCTAGAAAACAAGATAACAGTACACATGTATCTCCAGTAATTATTTTCTGGGGCCTCAGTGACCAGTTTTAATATATTTTAATCTAACATACTAATTAAACTCTCTGACAGAAAATATATTTTTTTGTTTTAGGAGTATCTTTAAATGCTTCATATCCCTAACAATTAATGCCGTAATAGATAAAAGGATTCATAACATTTCACAAATCAAACACAAAACATAATGATCTTAGATATTTCTCACACACACACACACACGCGCGCACACACACACTGTAAGAGGGATAACTTTGTTGAACAGGTGAGGTTACTGTTGATCAAGTAACCCTTAATAAAGGTTAACAATCACATACTTTATTGTACAATAAGGACATTTGCATGTGGCTTACAAGGAGAGCAAGCAGTGACTTATGACGCTGTTAAAAACAAGGTGTGTAAATGGTGAGTTTTGTCATAAATCACTGCTTGCTGTTCTGTTTTCTGAATTTACAGTTTTGACAAAAAACTCATTTGGTTTCTTTTTCTTTAGATGTGTTTAAAAATAATTTACAAAGCATTTTAGCTCTAAAATGTTTGAGGTTGAGTGTAGTTAGTGTGAAGGTCATGTGCTCCAGGTGTGCAGTGCATTGGTTGCATACAGTAGGTTAATTCCAAAATAAACTTCAATGATGATGTTGGTTGTATGGTTCTAAGTAAACAGATGCACTTAAAATAGTCTGCAATTGGTCTGCAATAGCATTACTTTTTATATATAAATGAACAACATTTACCTCTAGTCCTAAATAGTTAAATACAGTAGACTGGTTAAATGAAATCTGTACATGTGGCTAAAACATACAAAGAAAAACGTTTTATCTAGGTCACATTAACTGCCACTCTATTGCGGGTCAGTTTTAAGAACTGTGTGGTCATCAGCGCACTCTGGTGGTCAAGTGTATCTTCATTATTGAAACCAAGTTTTAAAAGAAAAAATACTATCAAATGCATATTTCAAAGGTTTTACACCGACTGAGGTAATATTTCTACTAACAATCCTCTGTGATGTATTTTCAGCTAAGAAGTAGTTTAACTCACACATCCTTATTCTTTGAAAATGACAAGGGACAACAAATGTATACATTTGCTATTTATTTGGTTTCTTTGCAAGTTATAAACAAGTTGATGTGTATTTTTTATTACTATGGTCTGGATAAATTGCTAGTTATGTAAACAGTGGTAAAACCCATTATTCTGAAAACATAAGCACACTCTGAAGTAGGAGTTCACTGCCTGGCCTTACTTTCTTAAGTTTATCTAAACCAAAACATGATATTTAATGTTTTAAATGCAATTTATCTTATGTTATTAGTTTAAATGATTTGTAATTTGTAGTTTGATATGTTCTGGATGAGAACTCTGACTTAATGTTTAATTGTGTATTGCGCTTGTGGTTTGGCGGAAACCGAGGGCACATGATACTCATGGATTAATGGTTAATCCTTACCTTTAACACAGGCACTCTTAAACGCCTCCTCAGAAAGGCCAGTGATTGGTCCAACAGTAATCATAGTGTCTGAGTTAAAGATGAACGTTCTCTGGTCACTTATCAAACCTGTGCTGTACTGATGGCCAGGATTGTGAGAATATCCACGTAGGATCATAATATCATGATTTAGAGGAGCCTGACTGTGTTTCTGTGTCTTCAGGATGTGATGGCAGTCAGCAGTTCAACTGAAAAAACTCTGCCATTCCCCATCATCGCTGACCACAACAGAGCGCTGTCCATCGAGCTGGGCATGCTGGACCCCGATGAGAGAGACAGCGATGGGCTGCCCCTCACTGCTCGCTGCGTAAGAAACCTGTCCTCCATCTTGAATCAGTTCTGGACATGTGTTTTTATTACATACAAAGAAATTGCCAAAAAGATGCAGAATGCCAGTGAAACTTGCCTTTTTCCGAATCCTGTCCTGACCCAACTTTTTTGTTCTGTAAAAGGTTTTGGTCTCTTTTGTCTAATTTTATTGCAGCGGACAAGCCTATTTTTGGATGGTGAAGCATCAGAGCTAAATGATGGCTTTGTGCAAAACAGGCTGTTGATTGACTATGAGTCACACAGTGTTTGCATCTTAACAGCTTGAGTTTAGAAATCCTCAAATGGAATACAAATCGCTATCACAATAACTGTTTCTGTACTTGTAAATGGATTGAAGGAAATATAATCAGAAAAAAATATAGTGCATTTTTATTTATAGGATTTGTTTTTGTCACCTAATTTAAAAGGAAGCATTTTCCGTCTGTAACATTGACCCTCCGGCATTTTTAACCCACTTCAGGTCTTCGTGATTGGCCCTGACAAGAAGATGAAGCTGTCCATCCTCTATCCCGCCACCACAGGAAGGAACTTTGATGAGTTGCTCCGAGTTATTGACTCTCTGCAGCTCACGGCACAGAAGAAGGTTGCCACACCTGTCGACTGGAAGGTAAATGGCTAAACTGTGTGATTCACGAGCTTGGGCTAAGAAAAAAAGCTAACAGTCTCCTTGTTTAAGCTTTATATTTAGCGTACAGTCTTGAGTGTCATATGTATGTCACATATGCTATCTTCAATACATTGGTTGTGGTTAAATACAGTATAGACCTAACAATCAGTCAAAGCCTTCAACACAACAGTTCAAGCCTTCAGAAAACAATCTTCAAAATGTTTGTTTAGCATACATGAAATGAATGTACCTGCCCTTAAGTGCAAAGTTACAAGTGTAGGAACAAGAGATGATTGTTATATCAAATGAAGCTTTTCTTCCAAACACAGTATAACTGCACTGTATGTGCCCTTATTTTAACTGGGAACACTGAAGAAAATAACCAAAAGCCACATTACACAGGAGCAATATGAGGCTGCTGTGAATACCTCCTGTAGGACTGTTATCAAAACTAGACCTTCCTCTTCAAAAACTCTTCCTTTCTCTTTCAGCTTGGTGACAAAGCCATGGTCATTCCTTCACTCTCTGATGCTGAAGCTGCTGCTCTTTTCCCAAACGGCGTGACCACTAAAGAGGTGCCTTCTGGGAAGAATTACATGCGCTACACCCAGCCCTAAAGAAACACTAGGGACGAAAATCTTTGTATAGATTACTACTCTTTGATAAATGGAAATCATTGGATGATAACACACCAATTTGGAAGTTAATGTCATGCAACGTTCCCAGCTATGAACAGAGATGATATACGGTCTAGTTTTAAAGTGCCTTGTTTCAATCAATAAACGCACTTTTCACATATGTTCTCTGAATCTTTGAGTCTTTTCACACCACATGAGGGGGCAGTTTGGTAACATTTTCTCTGCCATAAATGACTGTGCCACTAGGTGTCCTTCTACAACCTTAACTCGAAATATCACCTTGCTGCTTTTGCTGCAGTACCATGTTATACCAATAGGGGGCAGTATATGCACACTGATTGACTCACTGATGGTACCCACAGACAGCAATTAGGTTGAAAGCAACAATCTGTTCTCAACAACACAGAGATGGGGAGTGGTACCACATGTCATGAAAGTACTAGTTTATTTACCTTTCCATAAATGAAAAAGAGGATTGGCCACATCAAGTTGATCTTCTTTCAGCAATGTTTCTCAAAGTACACAGTGTGGTTTACAAAGCGTTCTCCCCTTTCACTCTGCTTTTTTAAAATCATTTTGCCAACTCAGCAGTACAGGCTAATGCCCTAGCTGTCTAAATGTCTTAATGTGTAATGAATTAGTCATTTAAATTGATTGTTTTGGTTCTTCTATGCTTCACGCTAAGGCTTTTCAAATGCCATTCTCCAAATGAAACTCCCCAGCTGCACACAACTAAAGAGGATGCAAAGTATGGTAAATAACTACATTAGTGTATTTACTCAGTTACCATTTCCAAGTACAATTTAAAGGTACTTTTACTTCTACTGTAGTATATACATTTAGATTCCCATTGCCACATTTTCAGTATTCTCTCAAGTGATGTTTACACTTTAACCATTTATGATATAAGATGCACAAGTACATTTATGTAAATAACCTACTTTTTAAGGTACTTTATTTTATTATATAGTATAATGTGTATTTATACTGAGTTTACGGTGCTTTATAAAGCTACTCCACTTAATTTTAATGGGGAAATGTCCTTTATTCTCCACTACATTTTAGCTGAAGTTACTAGTTATTTTACACATTAAGATTCTCTATTTACATTTCCCCTCTAAAATTCTCATATCATTTAATTTGAATAACAGTTTGAGGCCTCAAACAAATAATATCTATTAATTGAAAAAGAATACATAAAAGTCAGACGTTTGAACACACATGTGTGATGCATTATTTTGTTTTTTGTCTCCCATTAATCATATTCCTGTCCCTCAGATGATCTCGGGGAGGGGCCTGACCCCTTTGCTTTGAGGCAAATACACATTGTTGTCGGTAGTCTCATAATACCATATATAATATAACAGGACACATATTTTTACTTTAGATAATATCAATATATTATGCTGAGAAAAACCTTCTTATTTAAGTGGAAAATATGAACGCAAAACTTGTAATCGAAATGTCTTTCTATCTTGCATTGCCACTTTTTAAGTACCTGACTGCATACTCGGGCCACCGCTGAACATACATTACTGAAGTTCTTTTATCAGCTTGCATAAATACACATTGGAATTCATTGCAAAACAATACGAGCAATAACAGAGATTGCATAACGTCAATGAGGCATTTTGTGAATAAGCGATCTTTATTTTAATTCAGCAGAGTGAATCTAAAACTATAAAGCTTCACTTAAAATCTCTGTGTCGCAGTAAACACACCTCGACAGGTCGGCCTGAACTGTAGATACTGAAGCCAGGACTGAGGTGTAGGTTTCTCTTTTGTTATTCAACCCTAAAAACTGCATGGCTGAGGACAGTATTAATTACTTCAAGTTGTTTGAAGGTGAACACTGATCTAATGCACACACTCACATGCACATACACAAACGCACACACACACGCACGCTCTGGCCTTGTATTCACTCTGAGTCTGAGGAATGCTGAGGTCAAAGAGAAAAGATGGGATTCCCTTTGAGTGAGGAGGGAGGCAGAGAGTGTGCAGAGCCAGATAAAATATCTTTGGACCTCCTCCTTTTCACTCCCGTCATCCACACAATGCAAAGAGGAATGTTATTCTTCTTTTTTGTTTTTAATCAGTTGCTCACTTAACAGAAATCCCCCTATAAAGAAAGTGCTATATTGTGTTTTGAATCATTGTTTCTGAAACGACATTCTTCTTCACACAAACGCTGGATGCTGGCTTCTCGAATGCGTGATGAAAGTATTCATCAGGTCACCCTCCACCTCCTCTCCTCCTCCTTTTCCCTCTCTGGTGCCTGTTTTGTCCTCAGGAGTCGTCCCAAATAACAGCCACACAGACACACCGTACTGATCAAATGCATTTCTCAAATTCCACACTACAATAGCCTGTGCCAGAGCATGAGAAGCGCTTTGGGTGTCAGACGCTGGCTTTAGTGCCCAGCACCAACCCCACTCCCCCCTCCCTTAATTCTGTTCATCTGCCACCCCTTGCTTCTCGGCTATCGAGCCAACTCACCCCATCTCACCTCGGCAACACTAGTACATGTAATACAACACCGGCCTGGGCCAAGTCTCACAGGGCAAAACACAACACACCAGCTGCTGGCCCCTCTTTCTTTCTGCCGCGCTCTATAACACACACACATACACCTTACACACACACACTGCTGTTCAAAGACATAAGAAGTGCTCTGAAAGGGATAGCCTCGAACCAAACTTGTCTTATCTCAGAGAAGAAAATGTTTTCCTCAGTTTCCATAGCAGTTTTCCTGGGAAGTGATAACCAGAAGAGGATCCCGACCAGCAAAACAGGCTCAATGCTTGTAGCTCCTGGAGTGTTGTAAATGTGTAAAGATTCAGTGACTTTAAGGAATATTTTTTGGGGGGAAATTAGCTTTTTTCGTATCTATCTAACAAGATGAATACCACCTATGTTTGTACACTACCTCTACAGCGTGCATCTGGTTAGCTTAGCTTAGCATAAGGACTGGAAACCGGGTGAACAGCTGTCAAAAGATGACAGAAATCAAATAAGCAAATCCCCACAGTCAAACTGTTCCTGCAAAGGTGTTGCAGACCTTTGACGTAGAGAGCGAGCAACATAAAAGCGCTGTGAACTCACACTCGGTAGCCTATATATGTTTCTATGTACGTGTGTTTATTCATGAGCATGTGTTTGCTATGGAAGAGGTCATTATTCCCATGCTGTTTGCCAGGCATTGAAGCTGCCCGTGACCTGCGGGTTAACAAGCCAGAGACCAGAGGAGCAACAAAACACACACATGTACTCGCACATATGCAGAGCTATGGCTTGATGCTTTCCAGACGTGCCCTCTCTTTCTCTCCCTCCTACATCGCCTGGCACTCTCACCACTCTCCACATCTCCCCCACACACACACACACACACACACACACACACACACACACACACACAC
>CALSBZ010033208.1:113780-140678 GCA_943591055.1 Gobionotothen gibberifrons
GTGTGTGTGTGTCACTTCGCCTTTCTTTCTAGATGAGGTTATTTAATTTACATAATGAGGCCCAGACTCACTCTCATAGATTAAATTACTCTGCAACAACAAATAAAAACGCATGAAGACAAGCAGCCCACAAAACCATACAAATCTCAGTCTATGTAACCCTTTAACTGAAGTTGTGTTCTTGCTTCTCTCTGTTAGCTACGACAAAACAGCATCTGTGGCCCAAAAGCAAAGTCAAAGAACCTGCAGTGTGCCCACCCTTACCCAATGATGTCATTGTACACTGGCCGGGTGAGTTACGGTGCGCTGAAAGGGTCAACAAGAGGGAGAGACGATCGATATTCCATATGATTCTGTACAATAAATCTAAGATGGGATTAGTCTGGGTAGTTAGTGACGATTAATTGTCAAATCTAATAAAGTCTTTTGTGGCTGAGGGTGCCAAAGAGGCTGCAGGGAATCATGGTTCATTTTATGGGCAAATTAATTAAAACTGCGAAAAACCCTGTCGCAGGCGGGCATCAAACACTCATTCCACACTTGGTGAAGGGCGTAACAATGAAACATCACTCCGGGAGATTCACTGTAAGTGTGTGTATGTGTGTGTGTAGTAATCAAACACAATGATTCCTGCTTTTACACCATGTCGTAAATCTAGAAGGTAAAGAGGGACGTTTGTCATTTAGCTGCGTCTTTCCTTTTTCATTAAGAAACGGCTGAGGTGTGTGTGTGTGTGTGTGTGTGTGTGTGTGTGTGTGTGTGTGTCTCTCTCTTTCTTTCTATCTCTATGTGCTTCTCTCAAACACACACATACTCTCAAATACATACAATTATTGTGAACCAACTTGACTTGAACATGGGACACAAGAAATCTAACAAGTTTATAAAAGTTCAACTCATCCATTTTCCCAGGACTATCTCAAAACACTGACCTTTCTGGTGTGTACTACACATTATAGATGTAGTTTAACAGAACGAGAAGTGGAAAAGAACAAAAAAAAACAATATCAATATCATTGTTTTGTCCTGGAGTGTAAATCCATATACAGGCTATGTATTCTTTTTTTACATCTTATTAGGGGGAAGTAAATTGGTCAACATTCCTTCTCTATCATTTACGAAAGGTTTCTCAACATGTTTCGTCAGACATATATCATTTTGGTTTGGTTAAGTTGACATTTATAGTTATAGTACTACAACTTAAAGTGGAACAATCTAAACCGTTGTCTCTGCTAACAATCTCAACCTTACTTTATCTATTTTAAACCATTTATATACTTTAATCTAACTACCATCTATTTATCGTTTACTTTAAACAGTTTTCAACCTCTCTGCATGCATAACTAGTTTTCACACGCTTGTAATCAAACATGTGGTGCTCAGCTCTTTGGACTCATGTGGTTCTTATTTTAAAGTAAATCGTAATTTCTTTTTTATCAAATTATTTGAGCTTCATAGTGTTTCCATGTTCCCTGTGGGATTAGAGTACCTCTGGTTTGTTATCACTGATATATCAAATTCACATTGATTTAAATATTGGTGCAAATATCCTCTATTATTTTGCTTTCCAGAAATACATTTTCAAATGCATGAAAGTTACAGTAAAAGTAGACCGATATGTGTTTGCTTACAAGCCAGGCTGACGCACAATCCCCACAGCTGGTTGCTTTTCTTTCCTTCACATTACAGCTGAAACAACAATTGTTCTGACAGGGTAAGACCATTGTGAGTGTGCACTGTCTCAAACGTTTCAACGGTCCGTCTCCCGTTCTCTCTTATTCACCTTGCAAACCTCAAGGGATTTTCAGTGTGACGTACTGACTCCCAAAAAGTTTTTTTTTGATTGGCTTTACATGTGTCCATGTCCTTTGTACTGCAGTGCATTGGCCAGTCCTTTAACTTTTAATGATACCGACCCAAACACGGAAAGCACATTTTACTGAAAATAACTGCTGGAACAATACAATTTGGGCCGCAGCCTGTTTCCATCACAGGGGAAATCCTGCTGCCTGGACAACCACTGATAGGAGTAAGATGAGAGGGAGAGAGGGAGAGAAGAGAAAGGCTAACTGTGGGGGGCTGTAAGGGGAGGACATGTGGGATCCAGTCCAGAGGGAAAAACAGTGCAGAGGTGCAAGTCAGGAGAGAGGGGAAGAAGACGGTGGTTTAAAAAGAGTCCACGAGAAGCAGGGGTAGATGGGAGGAAAGGCTAAAGACAACTCAGAATAAAGTGTACCACCTCAGGTCAGGATACAGCTGAGCAGGAACTTGTTATTTGAAAAACACATAGTATGAACCATTATTAATCTTGAAATTAGGACACTGATCCAGATAAATTAATGTAAAAAGTACTTGAATCATAAGATCTGTCAAATGAAATAAAAACAAGGTGTTTTAAACATTTATAAAGTCAAACTAGCCAAATGAATGTGCAATAATAAAGCATGCAGCAGCTTTGAATAATATATTATTGTCTTCACCTAACACCAGTCAGTTGGATTTCCATGAAGTATGTTTTAGATGTTCACGGTCCACAGAGGACAAATCCTAATCACTTTCGTAATTCTCTGACTCATCCTCAGTCTAGGGATTTCAGCATTTAGAAGTTTACACATAAATATACCTGAAGGATTGGCAGGGAATTGTATACAAACAATCTGGGTTCCCATGATGGACCCTAGACTTTGTTTGACTTAAGTGGTTTTAAGTGATATAACTATAACTATTGTAATGATTGCAAGTTAATTTGGTACAAACATGGATGTACAAGTCAGGATAAATTGGCATAACTTTGCTGATCCCATGATTAGTTTGAACTAGCGCCATCATTATGTTACATTTTTTTATTATTTAAGCCATATTATATCATACAGATTTTGTATAAGATTATGGGTTATAGGTTTTCCACAGATGGAAAGTACTAAGTAAGTGTTCCTGCTCCCTATCCATCAATCCCATTGTACATATATTTTTCCAACGTGTTGAAACCTCACTTGCCAGAGTCCTGCAAAACTGCAGTGAGCTCCACCAACCGAAAATAATTCAATTAGAACAGCGAGTCTCAAAAGAACGGTCCCTGTTTAACTCGTGGCAGTGAATCGGCCTTAATTAGAGAAATATGGCCTGCAGCCTGACAAAGAATCACTACACCTTTAATATGAGACAGATTCTCACAAAAAATCATACTAAACTTGTTATTTGAATACTTGGATGTGGCCTCTTTTTGAAACATTTCTCAACTGTTAACAATCGACTTCTCCCCTTATAGGCCTCTGCTGCTTCATGCACGGACAACAAGTACTGCATGTGACCACAAGTGACCAAATATCCAGCAGGAGGAAATCCTAACTTCACGTTGTGTGTAGTGACTTTAACAGAAGTGTTCCTCCATGCATATTCTCCCATACATTCCTACACAGAAAATTACTTTGGCAAACTACTATGCTGTGCATGGTTACCCCTTAATAACGTTACGCAAAGCACAGGGAAGAAAAGCAGACCCAATTTATTCAGCGCTGCAGCCATATTGAAACATTTAAGGGTTCTGTATTGAACATCATTTAAAAGTATATAAATCCAAATATACCAAGATCCTACTTTGTGCCATGGGATTTTACTTTGAAAAGAGCTTTAATTTTAACAAGATAATACATTTAAATTACATCTTGGTTTTTACCCTTACTTAATTTGTCTATTTGGGACAACGGGTGAAGTCATACACGAGGATCCCTGCTGTCAGGTGCGAGGCACAAGAACTCATACTTATGATTATTTAATGTGCTTTAATTCAGAAGAAAAGCAGTCATGAATAGATGAATGAGTAAAAAGTGGATACATATTTAAAACTGTTCCATTTGATCATTGAGTGCAAACAAGTACCTTAACAACTTGTCCTTATTCTGCTTCCTCTCGTTTTGTCCCAGAGTAATAGATATGACAGTGCGACAAAGTGGATGTAAGGAAAATGAAAGGATAAGAAAGACTGTAAGGAAAAATTGAGAAATGGATAAAAAAAATCCTTTAAAATAGGTTTGTTATATGCCATGTCAGTCCAAAAAACCTCTACTGTATGTGACCCAACTTAACCTTTTAGCGCATTACCGTATAAAGTAAAACAATCTTCTCTCATGCAGTTCAATCAAAAAATAAACAGCAAACGATCAGTTAAGTAAACGAGTTGGATCAGCTTACATCCAGCCCTATTGATGGCAGTGGTTTGACATATACAACAGTACATAAAGACAACATTAGTAGCCATAAAAAGTCAGACTGTGGTGGTGTTTTACGATCAGGTTCATCCTCCTAAGGTGCCTTTCTGAGCCAGCCAGCGCCAGGGGACTGATTTACTTGTCACACAAGGGGGACATATTTAGACGTGCTGTGCTGGAGATAGTAGGCGGTAAAGCTGGCAGGGCAGAAAATGACCCAGACAGTGGGAGTGTGGAGGACTAGAGGCGAACACGTAAGACACACCGGATAACCTCCTGCCATTAAACCAACTGTGATTTCTGACCAAAGGCCAAGGGACAATGGACTGCAGTACACTAATTACACACCCTGACATGGATAATAGGAAATGTACTTTCTCTTTATGAGGACGAACAGACGTCGGTAGATCTATCTTTTACAATTTGTAGTTGTAGCAGAAATAAAAGGGTCGTTAATGTAGCTTTTCAGACACTGCTATATGCTGTGGTAAAAGTAAAAAAGTGCTATTAAATCTGTCTCCTAATGACCGCAGAGAGGAAATACTGGTATAGGTACCAAAGTACATGACTCAATAAAATGGACTTGGCTTTACACTTCACGTAAATAAAAAAGCTTTAAAGCATTTCTTATAAGTAATTATGTCTATGTTTACATTAACCTGCCTAGGTGTCAAGTTTTAACTCCCACCCATTACAAATACTGTTTTTGTGTAGTGCTATACAAGACTATTTATAAGGGACCACCAACCAGAGACCACCATGTTGTCCCAGACTGAGAAACAAAATGTCGAGTCGACTTTCCACGATGAGTGCATTATGCACACGGAAAAATATATAGTTTTTTTCATATAAAGGATTTTATATTCAATATTTAAAAAAATGTTTAGCTTTCAACTTTCTTCAGTTCTAACCATAGACTGTATATAAAGGTTCTAACCTAAATAAATTAAAGCTACAATTCAGCTGTAATATAGACACTTTCCAGAATAGAAGATAGAAAAGGATACACTGAACCCTAATCTATTCATGTAATTTTACATTTTTAATAATAAGGCTACTATAAAGGTGGTTAATAGTGAGGCAACTTAATAAATAGAATATAAAAGCCATTATCATTTACTTTGTTACAAAATGGCATTTCAAAGTCAGGCTGAGCTGGAAAATCTTAATTTTGTGAGAATGTTTGTTTTAACTGTCTCAAATATAATGCTTTGAAGCCATATAATTGGAAGGATAGAAGAGGAGTGTAATTTGTCATTCACTGTTGGTATGTGGTATTCTATACGGCTGTTATAAAAGCAAGATTGATTTTCAAATATATGTTAAGAGAAAATAGAAAGATTAACTTTAATTTACTGTAAAAAATAACCACAACTAGAACAAATAGAATGTAATGATGTAGACCTTAATCATTCTATGAAATTGATTATTCAACTTACTTTAAATGGCCTTAAAAATATAATTAGGGTTAATACAGTTTTGTTATACTTGTTTATGTATGTATATAAACATCCAGAGAATATATAAATAAGCAGTGAATTATACATGCACATTTTTTGATTACTGTTTTGATTATTGTTAGGCTATAATTAGTCATTTTCCATTCATTTATACCTTAGGAAGAAACTGGGAAAATAAGAATATTTACAAGCCCCTTCAACACACAACAGTGTATGTCAAATGTAATGATAAAACAAATAGAAATACAAACAAGGAAGAAATATGAAAATAGGTTAAGAAGTAGCGTACAGTATAATAAATAAACTAGTCTATTGCACACCTAATGTTTTTTTAAATAAACGAAATAACTGGTGGTAAGAAAAGGGAGGTACAGCAGCAGCACTGGCTGTCCTGGCCGCCAGTCACTGACAGTAAAGCGGGTAACAAGATATTCAAACTCAATACGTCATCCCACAATGCACTGCGTTTACGCTCTCCTTGCAGCATTACCTAATCCCACAATCCACCGCGGGTTTAAGAATCTTCTGGTTCGTAGTCAAGGCAACGCGCCTTATCGGGAGGGCCGGACTCCGCCCATGACACGCCCCTCAGCCAATGGGAGAGCCCTGTCATGACATAATGCCTATTTTTAGAGAGGCAGCGGCAGCAGATAAGGTTTGCCTCCACGCTGCTCAGCTCAGAGTATATACACATCCAGGCAGAGCAGGAACCACAGACAGGGTCGGTGCCTGACAAGAGAACTTCATTCACTGACTCAAAACTAGTCTGGATACTTGGCGAAAGCTTTTCTACCATAGCTAAGAGCTAAGTCCAGCACACTCAACGTTTGGACGTCTTTACGCACAGAGAGGACGTTTGGAAACCGGTGTTTTTCCCAGAGAAGGAGGGGAACGAAAACCTTATTTTGATAAAGACGTTTTTAGCTACGTTGGCTTCTCTTCCATGTATGCCAAGATGGAAACTACTTTTTATGACGACTCGCTCAACGCTTTCTCCCAGCAAGACAACGCCGGCTACGGATACAGCAATCCCAAAGCGCTGAAACACAACATGACACTGAACCTCTCCGATCCGACGGGCACTCTGAAACCTCACCTCCGCGCCAAAGCCTGTGACATCCTCACCTCCCCTGATGTGGGCTTGTTGAAGCTGGCCTCCCCGGAGCTGGAGCGGCTTATCATCCAGTCCAGCAACGGACTCATCACCACCACGCCGACTCCTACACAGTTCATGTGTCCCAAGAATGTCACCGATGAGCAGGAAGGCTTCGCCGAGGGGTTTGTCCGAGCCCTGGCTGAGCTCCACCACCAACACATGCCTGGCACTCTGAATGTCACCTCAGCTTCTCAGACAAGTGTCAACACTTCCCTGCCGCCCGTGTCATCTGTTGCCGGTGCCACCGTTTACAACAACAACATAGCCATGCGCTCGGACTCGCCTGTCTATGAGGACTTGGACACTTTTAACCCGGCACCAAATTACACCACCTCAGCCGCGGTGATGTCCTTCTCTGCTGCCGGGCCACAGCTTCCCATCTACGGACAGCCATCCTCCAGGCTCTCGGCGCTCAAAGAGGAGCCCCAAACGGTGCCTGAGATGCCGGGGGAGACGCCTCCTCTCTCCCCGATCAACATGGAGAACCAGGAGCGCATCAAGGCCGAGAGAAAGCGAATGAGGAACCGCGTCGCTGCCTCCAAGTGCCGAAAGAGGAAGCTGGAGCGCATCTCGAGGCTGGAGGATAAAGTGAAGAACCTCAAGTCCCAGAACTCGGAGCTCTCGTCCACCGCCAACGTGTTGCGGGAGCAGGTGGCCCAGCTAAAACAGAAAGTGATGAACCACGTGAACAGCGGGTGCCAGCTCATGTTAACGCAGCAGCTCCAGACCTTCTGAGGCGGTGTCATCAGCGGCGGCGGAGAGAGGGGAGACTGTTGAAAGTAAAACGGACGCGTCCTGTGATAGTGAGTGGCCGTATCTCCTGAAAATCCGGACGGGATTTTGGATGATGTGGCGAGACACTGGCAGGACCGGGGCCGCACAGAAGTTCCTGAGGGCCACGGGCTTCCCGGTGCCAGAGATGGACCCGGGACAGTGACAGTAGCCATGAAACAGAGAGGGCATGCAAGCAGGATAGCTTTCTGTTTCCTGCTGTTTTTACAGAGCTGGACAAGACTGAACTTTCTTGATTTACACCCAGCTCTGCATGGACCTTATCATGACCATCAAAGGAGAAATTCAGTATTAGAGGATTTAAGAACATGCAATAGAGACTTTTTCTTGCTTAGCCACAATGGCCTCTGCCTTGGGCATGTAGGCCAACTCTAAACGACTGAAAAGTTGTAACAAAAGCTGCCTGACTTCTGAGAGTACAAAGTACTTTTTTCGTTATTGTAAGAAATGCAGTTAGAAAAACTTTAAGATTTACTTTCTAAAGTTGTTTAATGGGGTTTCACTCATTGTTATATGTATATAAGATCAACTTGGAGTACTTATGTTTACCCTTTGTAATATGAAATACTGTTGAATTTTTTTATGTTTTGTTTTCTGAGCAACTCGGAAACTAATCAATATTTAAGAAAATAAACCAGATGAAATGAAGAAACATTGCCTCTGTGTTCTTGAAAGTGTGTGTGACAGAAAAAAAGTGGGTGTGCCTTGCAGGAGCTCAAACAATAAAACATGTTGCAACATGTTGCAAGAGCTGCCAGTTCCCAGTACCTCAAGGTAAATTCCATTAGTGCTTGTATTGATCAATGCTAAGTGATTGTGTGTCAGCTGACAGACCAAGCTACCTTATAGATGGAGGCCAATACAAGTCCAGGTTTCTACTTTGTCTCAAGACACACACAACTATACCGTATATAAATATGAACAAAAACCTCCCATTGTTCTCAGGTGTTAACAATTTCCATGGTGTAAATACAACCCTGTCAGAGTTACAACAACATGTTGAAGTATGCGATAAATCTCAACTGAAGACATACGAGGTGTCACTGATTTGACACATAACAGGAAAATCACAGGCTATCCTCCATTGCACCATACAGTTATTCAACAATACTTCCTCCCCTGTTTGAATGAACAGTGTTAACTCAAACATACTCCAGTATGTCGAAAACTGCCTTGAATAAAGTCTTAGGTCCTGAGTAGATAAAGGCTACACCATAAATGAGACATTACTAAATATCAAATTAATAAAACGTACCAACATGGTTTTGTAAAAGAGTGTAATTAAGGAAACATTGTAGCCTGCTATCAGATACTGTACTTTCAATGAGAATAAGCTCCTCTCTGAAACAGTATCTTAAAAGGAACTAACATAATCAAAATGTAAACAAGGATCCAACAACAAACACCTGTGCTAAATTGTTGTTTAGAAACGTATTGCTTCTTATTGTTAGGCCTTTGAATTCAGGGAATGACAAATGTGTCAAAAGTGTGTTTCCATCAGTAAGGCTGCCAAAATCCATCCCAGTATGTTACAGATATGAACAGTTCAGAAAGAATGTTTTTTTGTTTTTTTTATAATAATAATAGTGGCTATACCTATGGGCTGTACACTACTGAAAGTAAAGCCACCTATTGCAGTAAACCACCAGGTCCTGCAGATAGTTACAGCAGGTGAATGGGATAGGTCATATATTGCATTCAGGTTGTAGTTTTATGTTGGACAATCATCAGCCACTATTGCGTCCTGCTCCAAAATAAACACTAGAGGGAGACACAGACCAGAGAGATTCTCAATCTTCATGCCTCAACTGCAGCTTGTATAGGACCATCAGTTTTTGCTTGAAAATTAAAACACACATTTCATGAGGTTTTATAAAAACAGGACAGCTTATCAAATATGGAGTCTTTAAAGATTAGATATGCTGATACACAATAAAGCCTTATCGTAAAATAAATAGCTTTATATATTCTGTTTTATACTATCATGTATTTATCCTTTTTAATTTGTATTTTCTCTTATTTCTTTGATTCTTCTTATATTTTTTGCTTATAAGTCCATAGAGAGGATTTTCAAAGCATGGTTTAACACATACATGTAAAACTGGTTAGCAACTATTTAATACATTCATACACAAAGGAAAATACATTCGGTAAATGCAATATCCACTGTTATAAAAGCATATGCAATGAATGTTTTGGTTTAGATGTAGCCTACTTTCATGATCACGATTTGGGAAGTTGTTCAGTAAGAGCATGAGTTAAAAATGAAACAACATAACATAAACATATGTAGATATGATTATAAAAGAGATATAGGAGATATCAAAAAGTGTTGCAAGCAGGTTTATTCTAAGTCATTTGTTAGGTCCAAAGACTGTCACAATTGTTATTATGTATTATGCATTTACGTGATATGATTTTAATGGGGTCTATAATGTTGCTGTTCGGATCTTTTTCAAATGTGGGGCAGCGTGACATCATTCCCGGAAAGCGGAGTCCTTCCCTACCATATAAGGAGAGGGGGCGCTCGGAAGATCTACGTCACGACCGAGGAGGCGTGTGTTACGGGAAGTGAGTCGACTCTATAATCTCTGCGTAATAATACGCAACCATGAATAATACCAACGTGAGCCCTGAGAAGTTATCCGAGGGGGCCACACTGGACAAAGCAATGAAAAGATTGTAACCTATAACAAAACGTATCATATAGAAGGCAAAGTAAATAGATGCATTCCATTTTCCACATTAAAAAAATTTGAAATTGAAAACCCAATATCTAAATATGCTCAGTTTTGGGTAATCTGAGTCTGCGTAACTGTAGCTCTAGATCATTTGAAAATAAAGATATATTTTATAGTCTGGCTCTTACTTGGAGCTTTAAAATGTGTGTTGCCTCATTTTTTAGGTCTTAAACATTGGTTTTCATACATTTTTGAATATTGAATATATTGATTCTGGGGACAGGTTATTTTTTGTATTGCTCAATGATTTAATTGTTTAGTCAGACCATGAACTGATTTTGTTGAGTAACTTTTATTTATTTTTGTTATCTTGCTCTGTGAACCCCTTTGGGCTGCATGCTTGTATGATCTGATTGGCTGTGGTTTTAGGATTGTTAGGCTATTTAGATGTTGAAATAGGGTTGAAATAGGGTTTAATGTTGATTAGGCCTATAAAAACTGCAAACAAAACGTTGTCGAGACTACACTAAAGCAGCTTTCTGTTGTGTTTTTGTACTACCAAAAGTGGGGCAACTATGTCATATTTTGTATAACTTTACTTAAGCGTACATTTAATTTTTGGTTAGTTTTGCAGACAGCAACAACAACACTAGAGGTCAGTGTCGTCTTACGATTCGTTATTTCCCCACTCAACCATGTGTGTCAGTGATTAACCATACAGTTTATGGATTAAACCAACAACGTAGCAGCAACCTACTGAACCACATCTTTCAAGCTGATTAATAGAAGGAATCCAGATTTTATCATAAAATAATAGCCAAAGTATTTTGTTAATCTAATTTCAGAGTGCTGAAAGCCAAACAGGCTAAACTGGATGCCACGGTACCTTATCTAATATTTCCTCAGCATTGCACCTGTCTCTACGTACTTGCAGTGTTTGCTGCCAAAGGCAAACAAACAAACATTTCTGGACCCCAAACCCTTCTGAACCTGGCAGCTCAGTGTAATAGGCACACATAAATTGATTTGTTGTTGGGCGCTGGACCACAGGTAATTATCAAACCGGTTGGTCATTATTCTATAGATATTTGATTGAGGTAAATGCGTAGTCGGCCTTGCACTAGGCCACCTCTTCCCTTGTGGAAGCTGTTTGAGACTTACTGCTGTTGGCCAAAGCCAACCCAAACACAGCTCCACGCTTCTCTATAACAAAGCGGCTGGTGGGCATGACAGCATGGTTTTAGCTATTCTACAGTAACTCAACAACAAGGGCACAATGGAGAGGGATGCATGGAGGCTAACACCACTTCATGCTGCAGCTGAGAGGGGCCACAAACGTGTGGCAATGCTTCTTCGTGAGGCTGTGGTTAAAGACATCACAGTATAGAAACTACTTTGCACTGTCCTGCACGAGGCAGACACCGGGAGGTGGTGAGGAGACTGGGGCCAAGCTGGGAACATCTTAACGTTGGGAAGACACCTCTGCAGGTGGCAAAGAGTAGAGACACACCAGACCATGAGCGCATTGCAATTTTACTCATGAAAAATATGTTTCTTATCAAATTACGTAAGGGGAGTTAATAATACAAAGGACAGGAAGAAAAAGCCATCTTAATGATCTTTTATAAACTATGTGCTCAGAGACTCTAATCAGTAAAGAAAATATTTTTTCCAAAAGACTTAAGCCAATAAAATTGAAGATCTGAAACAGTCCTCATTTGAAAGGAGATTCAAACAAATATGTGGGTCAGTAACAATTTCAAGTTCCTAAAGTAAATTATCCATGAATCTTACAGACATGTCTTGTAGACTTGTGATGCCCACGTTTGTTCAAAAAGCGGATATTTATTACCCTAATGTTATGCTTGAACTACTGGTTGGTCTGTATTGATTCAGTGCTCAGTTTTTTACTTTGATGAGTAATGTTCTTGAAAGGAGGTCTTGCAATAGTAGCTATGTATCCGTGCGCAGTTGTTTAGGTAAAAACAAATCTGCTGTTAAAGACGTAATATTTAGTAATTCACGGCTTTATTGACAACATTTCTGCAAAGATACAGATTGTGCTGGAGGGTCGGAAGATGATATCTGCTGATGATGCACATTCCGCCTTGTGATGTGTTACTGACTGTCACTCAAACCAAAACCACTGGAGACCTAAATGATCATGGTGGGAATTTTTTTTTTCAAGCTTTGGGTTTCCTCACTTGCAGTTCTTTGTAATTATTTTCCATCCCCCCACTTCACTTTTCCACTATGTTACCGTTTCTTTCATTACTCAATTATATTACACCAGAAAGTGCTTTGTCACAACAATACACTGAGACACATCATGGCCCAAATAAACATACTTTAATAAGTGGGTAGATTTAAAAAACGATATATATGTTTTTGAAGGATCAAGGCGCCATCTTAACGGAAGTCATTTTTAGTCTGCAACATTACTGTGGAGATATTGTTGTTGATTTTTAGCAAGTTGGTTAAGTTAGCAATGACCAAACTTAATCTCCTGAGGCCTACTGATACATTGACTGTGTATAACTACCAACCAGTTGAGTAACAAAGTACCTTTACTTAAGTATTGTATTTAAATACCATTTTGACATAATCATTCTTAACTTGAGTATTTCCATTTAGTGCTACTTTTGATTTCTAGTACACAAAAAATCTGTGGCAAATTGTACTTTTTACTCCCCTACATTAATTTAACATTCATACATAGAGTACCACTATGCTTATATGATGTATGTAGTATACTGTAGCCTACTACTAACGCAGTTTTATACAAAGTATCTGAAATTGGCTTCATATTGACCAACTAAAATGCCCTTACATGTATTTTCTTACTGTTAAAAATAGGATAGTATTATATTCTCTGATATTATGATAACGTATATATTGATACATAATATCCCTTTTTACATACAAACCCTAGGAACAGAAAAAATGTCCGACTGTGGTTTGTAGTGCTCTTATAGTAATGACCAATGCAATTCACGTTGGGGACCTACTCTCGCGGTATGAAAGTCATGTGACATAATTTTGTGTCACGTGACATTGTTTTGCATGAGACGCCTTACTCTTGCAGACTCTGGATCATGATTTAAAATGGCCAGAAACGAAGAGAAGCAACAAGGAAAATTGAACAGACTGTGGCTTCAGAAAGAGAGAGATGGTACGCAGCCAGAAGCCCAAAGCATATGCCGTATTTAATTCATATTTGTGTAATAAACAAAGATACGGAGTGCTAGCTTTGCGTTTTAGCTACAGTGATGCTAACTCACAGTTTTTACTTAGATTACTCCATCCGGTTGTAATGAAGGGTGCTGCCTTTAGGAAGTAACATGAAAAGCTAGTTAACATTTCCTTACAGTGCTTATTTCCTAGCATTCACCATGTAGCTCATTTTAAACACTAAGCTCCTGCTAAACTAATGGTTCATTTCTTTGTATAATTTACAGAGGGACGCATCAAAGATGTACATGAGAGGAGACCCAAGCTGGTAATGAAAAGTTATTAATTGTTATTAATGATCAATCAATAAAACTTCTCAATTGCCTTATTTCGACTAGTTTATTTGAGCCAACCATTTTCTTTGCAGTCTACGCTCAATTCAGCTTCCTCTGTGAAAAAGTGGATCCTCAGCATCAAGAATGAAATAGAATATTATTTGCAGGTAAGTCCATTTTAAGTACTGTGTACAATTAATTCAACAACGTTTCTAATGACACTGAAATAATGTTTTCCCTGTACGTCTTCTCTCTCAGCAATCCCAGCTGTCTCACTACCCGGAGAGGAAGATTGCTGAGTTCCAGCTGCGCATTGAGGCTTTAGAGAAAGAGTACAAACGCTTCATCACCAAACTACGAGTTCTCGACCCAGCATGCAAACATAAGCCATGGACTCCTAGAGCATACTGCAAGAGGAGAGCAGACACGCACGACACTCCAAGTATCGGTCAGTGTGTTAAAGCTTATGACGTATCTCTCGCACGCAGTGAAAGCTTGGGTTCAGTTTGCATATTAACAGGCTCTAGAAATATATTATAAATATCATCCTGTTTTGAGTCTTTTAAAGAAGTGTCAAATATAGGCAGCACATTGCAAGTCGGCATGATATACATGAATGACCATACGGTTAAGCCTTTTTTATAGTCCTCTAAGAATTAAATCGTGGAGGAATTTAACAAAATGTGTGTTTTTTCATTTAATTAAAAACTTGCAAGTAAAATAACTTTTTCATCTGATATAACAGAAAAATAAATATTTCCAGCTATACACCGACGTATGTTTACATGCATGCACACAAGTAGACAGGAAGTCAAATTGGGACACAAGTTTGATTTAACTGATTAACTTGTTGAAGAGTCTCGTGATGTGTGAATACACAGTAAAAAAAAAAAATTTTCTGACAGACATGCAGTATTGTATATTTGTATTTTGCTATTAGTTGTTCAATATCCTTTTTTTCTGACTACATTTCATTATGGGTAAAGTATTTCTTTAACACACCAGCAGCTGACCTCAATCTGTGTATCTTCACTCCTATTTACAGATAAAAAACCTCGGCCCTGTGACTCTCATGAAGGCAGCGGTCAGTCATGTAGAAGTGAAAGCGACTTGGTTGGAAATTTGACAGGATGTTTCAAAACCTCAGCCCCTGAGAAACAGCGACCTCTCAGCCAATCAGAGACCAGGGTTCAAACCCCTTTCCCCACCCACCCAAACTCAGACCCCTCAGAGGCAGTGAGTGCAGACCAGGACCGGCCCCTCTCCTTTGACCACACAAAGCTGGCGATCGCGGCTGCTGCGTTCAGGGGACCGCCGGTTCAGCGGGGCTCCTCTCAAACACAGAGCCTCGCCATGGTGCTGCAGTCTGGCCTGCCCAACCTTGTTAACGCTTCATTAATGCAAACACAGTCAACCCAGAGCAGAGACACACAGAACCATTGTGGTGCGAGGATGGGATGTGTTGTTGGGCAAGAGCGTAAGTCAGGCTGTGAGGCCGCAGAAAGGATACCTGGGAAATCATCCAATACTGGGACAGCAGAGGAGAGGAAAGGCCATGTCCTGGGACTAGACTGTTATTCTTCTTCTGATGAGGACTGCGACACGTGATGATCGTGAAATGTAATGGTCCCCTACATTTTTAAATGCAATAAAGTGTTTTATGGAACCCCTTTCTGCTCTGAATTCATTTAAAGACTTCCTTAATAGTGTTGGGTCATGCAGGTGAGATATTTATGTTAGGAATGTTAAAGTTGTATACGTATTCCTTTTAATCATAATCATAATTTTGATAGGCCCATATTTTCTATATTTAAGTTTCTATGACAGGTTTCAGCTAAACTTTTAGATTATGGATCACGATGTCATAATTTGTAATCAGTACACAGAAAATCTTAATATTTTCCTCACAAGCAATGCGTAAGGGAAAGTTAATCTTTGCACGAAAGACATGAGTAATGTCATTCATTTCAGGTTAAAAAATCTTTGTAATTTCAGTCATCATGACCACAACATTCTCCGTTATGCAACAGAGAGATGGAAGACGGTGAGAACCAGGCAGCGTTCATTGATATACTTGCTGATTCAGTGAATCTTTTTTAGTCACCTTGTCTGGTTTTAATAACTAGAGCAGAGCCACTGAACACGGCCTGGTTAGACCCCACAACCCCACCCTCCCACTTAAACACCCAGTGCTGCCGCTGCTGCTGCAAGGGCTGTATGTCACTTCTGGGAAACTGACACTTCAGCTTGTAGAGAGCAGAATGCCTGAACAGTTTATGGTTAAGGTTGACGTATAGTTGCCCTTTCAGTTAGAGCTGTGAATGCAGAATGCAAGGTGGGTTTCCCTTTGTCTCTGCAGGTGCCTGGAGAAAGGAAATGAAACTTTGCATCAGTGGACAGAGAGGCCTGAGAGCTCTGTTTGTAGTTACTGAATTCAACACATATAAATACAAATGTGCACAATGTACAAGACTAGCTCTGCTTCAAAAGTAATGTAAAACATAACACAGTTAAACAAAGTTGTAGTGTAAGCATTCGTGAGGCGGCCCTCCAGTGCAATGCTGCATCTTGTTTTAAGTTCCATCTATGAAGCTGAAAAAATGCCCTTTATCAAAAACCACCAACACCCTTTAAACTGTGGGCTTTCTCTGGAAGTTTTTCCTTGTACGATGTGAGGGTCTAAGGACAGAGGGTGTCGTATTGTCATACTGATATTCTGTACAAACTGTGAAGTCCACTGAGAGAAATGTAACATTTGTGATATTGGGCTATATAAATAAACATTGATTGATGGCAAAATAAACGCTAATAAATATTTATTGGGGAAACAACTGGAAAGTTTGGAAACGGTTGCAACCACAGTGAAGGAGCAGCGTAACTGATCTTTATCCTATGAAAGAAACCCAATAGTGGCAGAAAGACCACAACGGCATTAACTCCTCACTGAGTGGGGATGAAAGGGTGCGTACGCGTTCAGCTTTCCTGTAAATTCATCTCGGAAGTATTGTCTGGGGTTAATTCTCACCTCTGAAGTATCGCTGTCTCATGCTACCAGCTTTTCAAACGCAGCAGAGGCAATGTAGAGACACATTTTCTTTTCATGTGGCAGCAAAATCTACCCACCAACAATGCGCTGTGCTCTACTGAAACTGTCGCATCATTGTTTACTAACACACATTTGAATGAAAATGCATTATTAAATGGTTAAAAACTAGGGGTAAATGTTCAGATTCAGGGCATGATTCAGTGACAACTAGAAGGAAAAACAAATTCACTGTATGTTGCACACTATGTTACCTGTGCCAAAGACCTGTTGCGCTGCATGTGAAATGCTGGGCAGGTGACTGTGTCTGTGGTTGATCACTCTTTCCTTTCGTGGAATTTGTGAAAAGGTCTCATTCTGATGTTGACTTGATGGTGGTTAGTGAGGTGGGGGTCATCTTAACCTCTAGCTTCCGTTCCCTTCAGACTGAGCTACAGCTTCTTAAATGCACACTGCAAAGATAAGTAAGCACATAGCTAACTTTAAACTTTGTTTTAGAGTGACAGGCCGTTTTAAAAACTATGCAGAATCGCAGAACAGGATCAATTGGCTGGTATTACAATTGATTGGCTTGTGTAAGTTAATGACAAGTAATGAGCACTTGTCTTCCGCCCATGGTGCGTGTGGGAGGGACTTGTGGGTGGTGAATGACTTAACAGCTGAAGCTTCTTTTTTTAAGACAAGAGGTGAGAAGACAAAAGAACCCACCTCCTTGTGCAGAGCTGTTAGATTCACACAGAGTTTGGACCTGCACCATGAGCGTTGACCAGAGCTATCCGTTCCCACAGGTGTTCCTTGTGGATGGAGGTGGAGGGCCGCAGCACTCTGCTCAGTCTCCGAATCTTGTACCCTGCTGGTCCTACCCGCCCCCCCAGGAGAGGGTGAGGAGCCGTGGGAAGAGTCGGGGCTGCATGGGGGTCAGCCCCGCTCTGTCCCTGATCGTACTCATGCTGTTCCTGCTTGTGTTTGCGGCCCTGGGGTTTGAAGCCTACCAGATGATCAACATGCAGGGAGAACTGAGAGAGTTAAAAAAGGTAAGGGACAACAGGCTGTGATGGATGTACTAGAGTCAAAGGAAGAAGGCATGAGAGAGTGGTTTCAATTTCATTTGTAACCAAATTTCACATCACTCTTACGAGTTACTGTATTCAAAAGCAAATGATCACTACAGCAGTGTGTGGCAAATACATAGATTTGAAGTTGTAAAAATGTGACTGCAGTGTGTAGAAGGTCAAGAGCTGGTAAGTGATGACTCTTTGGACATCTCTTTTGACTCCAATGTCATTGGTTCCCAAAAACGGATGCATTACTTTGCGTAAAAGGTTTTTTTTGGAGGCAAAGCTGCGTATAAAAAAAAAGGTGTGAGGTTATCTCACCTTTGCATGGAGACAAGAGTCTAGAGGTGTAACGTGGGAGAGTGGAACACCGAGCTGGAAAGTTAACACTGACTGAAAAGTTTAATAATGAATTCACTTTTTTTCTACTTGACATGATTTAAAGAGTTAATATATTTCAGCTGTGCTGTGACCTTTAAAGACGCAAACCAGGGAACCTATTACTGCATCTGTGGTCTCTCGTCCAGTGAGACCGGATTTCCTCTCTTGACTTGTGCTCTGAGAGGGCTTCGAGATAAAAGCACTGAGAGTCAGCAGTCTGTGATGTGGTATTGAGAATTCTCTGTTTCTCCTGTGTTTCACTTTAGGTTCATTCTGCGACTGAGTTTACTACACCTCAGACAAAAATTGAGTTTGATTCACCTCAGAAGCAAATTGGTAAATATAAACACCACTCACCACACTGACCCAATACAATTAAATCTTTCCCAATGGAGTGAAAAAGATGATATGACTCTAATCTGATGGTTGTTTTCAGGTGATAAACCTGAGTTGATTGAAGAGAAGAACAACAGAGCTGCAGCACATGTGACAGGTAACATAACAATAAAAAAGAAACCAATCCCCAGATCCTCTATATTACATAGGACAGAAAGAGGTAACAGGATTTCTCCTCTCTTGCAGGGCGGATTGAAACCTTAGTGTTCCCTAAGACTCTGCGCTGGGATCCTCATGCAGCGCGGTCGTTCCTCTCTGGAGCCGTGGCCTACAGGTTTGAAGATGGTTCCCTGCAAGTCAATGAGACGGGACTCTACCACATTTATTCACGGGTGGAGTTGATCTTTCAGCATTGTTCTCCTACCTCATCGTTCATACATTCGGTGTTTGTGAGGAGAGCAGGACACCGCTCGCCTCTCACCCTGATGGAAGCCCACAGAGCGGGTTTATGCTCTCAACCGAGACACGCCTGGACCACAGAGAGTTACCTCGGCTCCACCCTGAAGCTGCAAAAATTCGACAGAGTATTTGTGAATGCATCTCACCCAGATTATCTTAGTCACGCATATTATGGCAACTTCTTTGGTCTCTACAAGATCTGATGGTTTAATGTTTTATATTTCTTAATTTAACTCCAAAATCAGAATATAAACTGGTCAGAATGTATCTGAATAGCTTAAATTGCTGATTTAATTGCTAGAATGTATAAAAACTGCACTGAATAGTCTAATATGAAATGGTCTGCAATGTTAAAACCCAGGGAAATATTGCACACTGTCTTTATAGACCGATTTAAAACTGGTGGTTAAATCAATTGAAGCATTTTCCACACATTCACACAAGGTGCCTTTGATAAAATGTAGAGTCTGTTAACACTAACACGCTTGTTAAGTTGTAGCCTTTTTAAAATATTTATTAAAGTGTGGATCTGACATGTATGATGTCAAAATATGTGAAAATGTTGGTAAAATGGTTGTTTGGAAGTAAACAAATAAATAATTTAAGTTGATTACCTCATGGTGACATTTTTTGTTAAACAAATCTGAAAAAGAATTCATGTTTTGAGCAGTCTGCCGTGTTTACACCCACATGACCTTTGTTTATGACCACTGGAAAGTATTTAGATTAAGAAACCAACTCAAATGTGGCTTTAGTCCTTGAACTTGATTTACATATATTCCATTGAGGCACAGAAGAGGTATAAAGCAAGAAGGCTTGCATTTTTGAAAAATGCAGTTAAACTCTACAAAGCATTAGCAGAAATCTTGATTTTTTTTTCAACAAAATAATTTAAAACATTTAGCTTGCAGACCACAGAGCAGTGCACTTGCATCATTGCAGCTGCTTTAGTTGCAGTTTGACAGCTTCTATGCACTATTCTTTTTTCAGTACACCACAGACATGTATGATGAGTGAGAAGATGCGCAGGCTGGGCACAGATGAGGGGACTGAACAACGAGGTTTGACGTGCATTTCCTTCCTGTGTGAAAATCACAAGGGTCTTGCTTTTGTGCAGGTCGATTGTTGCGAATAAAGTTAGTGCTTCCTTCAAAGCACATGGCCAACTTCTAAACTCATGTGTTCATTTCTGTCTTCAGACATGGTGTGCCTGATGTTAAAGCCAAATTATCTTTTTTTTTGTGAACAAACTTAGAGTATAGTATAGTCATTTTGTGCTTAACCACATATTGCTCACAGAGGCTCAGGGGTTAATGATCAAAGGAGAAAAAACTTTTGTGTACTGTTTCTCATCAGCATGCTAGCGTGAAAAAAGTATGAGTAAGGGATATTGTGTAGAGTTTGCTGAGTGGATCATTTCCATTTTTACTAAATAGCAAATAAAAGCAACATTTCCGAAAACAGATCAATGGTTAATTTTAAATATATCATGTCAAAATTGATCTGTTCCGTTTCTCAGGCCCACTCCAAGATGCAATACAACAAAGTTATCTAGAGTAGACCCACAGATGAATAGGTGTTCATGGTTTTACTCAGCAAGTTAATTAGCATAATTCAGACTACTTAAACTGCAATCAACAGACTTGTTGTTGCATATTGTTCCAATAATCCCTTTCTACCTATCTTGTTATGATGCTGTCTGTTTCCATATCAGCCCCGACACAAAGCCCCTGTCAAGCTTTTTGGAACCAGATAAGGCTGCAGGATCCTATAATCTGGATCTAGACTAAAGAAATTGTCATTTTTTGAGAGTATCTAAAATATACGAGTATAGGGGTCTTACTAAAGGTGAAAAATGCTGTATCCATGTGAGAAACAGCATTGCATTTTCTGAGCATAAAAATCTATTATCTTTATGATCCTGTCTGCAAAGGCTCAAGGTTTCTTTTAAATCTTTGAAAAAATATTTTCATTTAGACTCAGGCACACAATTGCATTCGAAGGCGAGAGCAAATTATGCAAGGCAGACCTTTAATGCTGAAGTTTCAAACAGTTTAAAACCCCAACTTTGTGGTAACACAGTGCCTTCACAAGATATGCCCTGAGGCTATATGACCAAATTGAAAGTCAAATATCTTGCAAAGCGATACCTTAAAGCCTCTGAACATTTTATAGATTGCTCACCACAGTCATGCCAGATCTCATGCGACATTGTGCAAAAGTAATTAAATAAAGTTGGCATGCAAAACTCATCATTTTAGAAGCACTGTCTGATTTAAATAGTAATTTACACTTTTCAAGTATTTTAAAATACAACTGATATGTATTTAAAATATTATTGGTTGCTGTAACCACTCTCCTCTACACTGGCTGTGAAGTGATCCCTTCCTAATACAGACCCAATGTAAGTGATCTAAGACAATATTACATGTCCTGTTCTGTGACCAAATCCAAATTAAGCTAATTTGACGGAATACTTGTCCATTTATATTTATGAAAACAAATATTTTAAGGCAGACGTTTGAACCTATGAGAGTAGGGCAACAGCAGCATGACAATAAGAACAATGTGTTTATAACATCACACTTCTTGTTTTCTTTCATGAATATTGTTGGACAAAAATACTCGAAACATCCATATCTCTATAAAAAACAATTTTTATCTGAAACATTCATTCTTCTATGGCACTGCTGTGATGATCAGTCATACATACCAACAACCAGTTTAGAACATAGGAAAACGTGTACATCACACTTCTTGTTTTCTTTCATGAATATTGGACAAGTTTACTCGAAACGTCCATATCTGTCAAAGAGCTGTTTAAGTATTCAAACACTAAAGCATTAATCTGATATCACTGGTGTTTTGTTTCTCAGTACTTTTATTTGAAAACTGTTATGACGGAATACTTGTTCATTTGTATTCATATATAAAAAAAAATGTTTTAAGGCAGATGTTTAAAACCTATGATTAAGTTAATCGCAGCAGGATAGATATCTTCCCCCATCTGGTGGACCTATTTATAAATTCAACAGCAGTGTTCAGGATCAGTCAGTATAGTTAAAGGTCCCATGTCATGGCCATTCCTACTGTCTATCATAATTCCATTGTTGAGGTACACTAAAATAGATTTATATTGTGCAATTTTTCAAAATCACATTGGTTTCTCATACAGCATCTCTGTATAGTATATGTATTCACTCTCTGTCCTAAACGGCTTGTTGGAGCTCCTGCCCCCCCCCTATGAGCCCAGTGGCCGTCTGCGAGACAGCGAAACCCAGCCCGAAACTAGCCCGAACACACACACACACCCACAGCCTGGCTGGGAGTTTGTGTGTGTGCTCACACACACTGCCGTCAACGACCAACACACAAACACCAACGCAACTTCAATTTAAAAAAACATGCTGTAAAGTCTATTGTCTTTCACACACATTGCAGGGGTGTAGTGCTATTTTATAGAGCACCTATGACTTGTGCATACATGCACGGTTGTGGCACGACCACCAAAACAGAAACATATGGACATAGGCCACCATATAAAAAGTGTGCAAATGTATTTAGTATCCTATATCCATGTGAACATGTTTTAGGTGGGGGGTGGACCTAACCTCCTCTGGGGTCTGGGGGCATGGTCCCCCGGGAAGATTTGTTTTTAAATAGTGAAGTTAAAAGCATACATCTGGTGCACTTTGAAAGCAAAAGTAAGAGATCTATGGATAGCCTACATCTCTCAACACCCATATGAAACAGAACTGTAAACAGATGTACTTTTTCTTTATGGATATTTTACAAATCACTCCCCTTTTAAACTGTATTCTTGTGTTACTGTCCTATCGTATGTCATACCTGTTTTTCATTTATTCTCTTATTTTTTAATAACTATAATGATCATATAAAGGTGTTCCTCGCAAATACTTGTTTACATAAATGGTGACCAAACCGTTTGAGACCCACTGAGATAACCTACATTAAGTGAACTATCTAAACACTGAGAGAGTCCTTTACCTCATGGAGCTGACGTTATAAGATCCTCTCAGTCTGACAGGAGAGGACTCTCCTCCACCTTGGTGTAGAAACAGCTCTTTATATCCGTTAGCATTGCTAGCTAACCAGATGCTAACAACAACATTCCACGTTACCGCTCGCGCACTCACAAAATACGCTCGTGCCACACACACACAGAGCCGAATGAAGCACAGAGACCCTGAAGTACTTGTACTGTACTGTATATCATATTATTTTCGATGGCTTTACTGTATAATCAGTATAACAGATGAACAGATCGCCACTGGGCTTTCATCTAAACACATAGCCACGTAATGATAACAAAACAAAGGTCTGGGGTCATTGGTCAAGCAACACACCAATCAGAGAGCAGCAGTGAGCACACCTCAGGCTGTGTTTTATATTTGTATTCTTTATTTCTGATTTATTTCACACAAAAAACTTTTAGTGGAAACGTTTTCACTCATATGATTCAAAAAACAAAAAACGGCAAAGTGGCAAGGCTTGCCCGCCCTGCGTTGGGGGGGAACAGTGACTCATTTGGGGGGGCATGGCCCGCGAATGACCCCCCATGACGCCGACCCTGCCTAATTCCAGCAAAACAAATGTAGCTTGCCATCATAATAGGGTAATTGCCAAGTTGTTAATGTGAATGGTGAATATAATAAAATAAAAGCAAATAGCCTACAAGTGCTTGTAGGAGCCAAATATCATGTTAATTATATGTTTTCTCATGTATAACTATATCCTATACACTTACAGTATTTTACCCCAAGAGGGCGGTATGTGCCAGTCTATGAGTTAACACTGGTCAGATGTTTCAGGTGTCAGCCACAGGTAAACAGGAAATCCTGGTTGGCACTTGGAGGGATTACATCGTTCTTGCCGTAAAACAAAGAAAATGGAAGAATGCGCAACAACTCTGTCAAACAGCAAATACCCTTAAATGACTTAACGGCCATTTACATCTCATCTCGGTGAGCGTTTATCTCTTTAACATCCTAATTTTGAGCAAACAAAAGGGTACATCACACAAATATAGTAATGGTTTTGGACACACACTTACTAGATGTGATGTCCAAGAACACACTTTTGCGTGTCAAGTGTTAATTTAAACATTCCAATATTATTTAAAAACACGTACAGGAACATTTAAAGTAGCAACTGCAGATGTCACACCTGCTCGAGAATGAGTTTATTTCCATGAATTGTTTCATGCAAGTTCTAATAAATTGATCATGTAATCTCTTCATTAAAACACTTATTTTTCAGCGCATTTTAATCTCAGCAATTCTTTTTTTTGATAGCGCGTCAAACAAGTGCAACCAGGCCCGACCTCAGCCCTTGTTTGTTTCCTGAAGTCACTACAATACTGTCTAAACTCTCACCGAGACCCTCGTTCTGTCTGTACCGGTCTGTACCTTATTATACATCCATGGTCTGTACCCAGGTATGCCTGCTGTGTGTGAGTGTGGGAGTTCGTTTTATGCGAGTATAAACATACATTAGGTGCATGTTTCAGTGCGTTTGGGCACATCACAATCGGCCTCCTATAATGACGAGCTGGCCGCAGGCCACACCATGCGGTCTCACTGGAGAGGCGATGCCCCCTTGTGGCGGAGATTGGGAATCCTCCCCAAACATGACTACACCAATATTTTCAAGTTTCAAGGCTTTTATTGTCATGTGTGCATAGCTACAATGTAGTTATGACAATGAAAATATTAGGTCACAGGCTCCTCCAACAGTGCAACACAACAAAACAGATAAAACAGTACAGGTAAATGTAAAATAATAGAATATATTAGAAACAGTGCAGAATAGTCTATACAGTAATTGGAATATTACATGTCACTGTATGTCAATATTGATGTATATGAGTTGCAAACAGATGAATAATATATAAATAAGACAAAAATAAACATACGCATGAAAACGATATGAAAGTGTTATACACATGCTTTCTTAGTGCTCAACATGACAAGTGTGGGTGTTAAAACAGACACATGCTTCATCCAAAATACTTTATCTGTAGAGTTGTAGAGTAATTAAGTAGATTTACTCAATTACTGTACTTAAGTACAATTGTGAGATACTTGTACTTGACTTGAGTAATTCCATGTTATGATACTTTGTACTTCTACTCCACTACAATTCAGAGGTTAATCGTTTACTTTTACTCCACTATATGTATGTATCACCTTTAGTTACCTTGTGTGAAATATAATCAACTCTTAAATCTGAATGTAGTCACATCTGGAGTAAATTCACAAGCTACCCTGCAGTATACAAAGTAATTAAAACCAGCTACACCTTTACCAGCTTTTATAACACTTGAATTCATCAATAATTATAATCAAAACATATATTGTATATTATTCTGAAATCGACCAATCTGCACAATTGAGTACTTTTACTTTTGGTACTTTAAGTATATTTAGATGCTTACTTGAGTACAATTTTGAATGCAGGACTTTTAATTGTAACAGAGTATTACTACACTATACTTCTACTTTTACTCAAGTACAAATTATGTAAGTACTTCTCCCACCTCTGTTTATTAGTCTCAATATAGTTTACTTTATTGAAGAGCTCTCTGCTGTCTCCGGTGAGTTTTATTATACTCTTTATAATGGACTAAAATGATCCCACATTGCTAAAATCCAACAGAGAATAGTCTCTAGCCACATATAACCAGCGAGCCAATGACTCTTGACATTCTGCAGTATAAAGTACAATATTAGGAAGTTAAACGCAATGCTGTAGATTCCTAAAACAAAACTAGTATACGTTTAAAAGGTTTAAATATGTTTTGATGTAAACACTTGTTTACATTATAAATGCAGGATTTTACAGTATTTGTACACTTTGGTATGACTACTTTTACTTCCGTTTATTATTCATATCCTTTTTTGTGCATTTACCAAAATTGCACACAGGGGTCAGTGAAACCTTTATTGTTTCATGTAATGTGATCTGATTCCTTTATTTATTCATTATTAAGATAACACTCATTGTAACTGAGACCACAACTTTCTCCCATATCCAATTGTTGTTGGGACTGTACCGTTATTCTGACAGTTTACCAACAACAACTGTAGGGGGTCCACCAATAATTGTTATTTTAGTCAGCAGAAGGGTTCCTGGAATTGAGAAGTAGGCATTCAATCTATATAAATTGCTCAGAAAATGTCTTTAACATGACTTTGAAGCTTAATAGAGTTCACAGATACTGGGGGAGAGATGCAGGGGGGATTTCCCATGCCATCTTGAAGCTATGTAAACCTAGGAAAAGCAACGATAAACAAGTTTAACAGAAGCCCCCTCATGGTGTGAGATAAAGCCTGCTGGAGGTGAGATGCAGCCCCGCAGTACTGGAGCCTGGGGGACTCCCCTGTCCTTATATTGGGAAATCTCTCGTTCTGTTTCTCTGTCTGACTTTCTTTCTCCCCTCTCCCTTTCTTATCCGTCTCTTAATTTCGATCTCTGCCAATAGCATCCTCTCGGCAGTTTCACCTCTGCCACATGCACACAGCACACTTGTTGATTTTCCATAGTGCAGATTTTTAAGTAGGTCTTCTCTCTCCTTTAGTGTCCCTCTGACAGTGATGCACATATGTTTCATAATGACTAAGCCCGCAGCAGAAACCTTTTCCACGTGGCTCTCCTCTCCCCACAGCCGTCACACTTACTGTTTTGGGAGCACAGAACAAAAAGTGTGGGTGTGTTGTCCAAGAAATGTGCCCAACTCCTCTCTGTGTGATTGAAATGGAAAGTATGAGTTTACCAGAAATGTAGGTTGCATATCTTGAA
>CALSBZ010033212.1:0-12079 GCA_943591055.1 Gobionotothen gibberifrons
ACTTTTACATACAGTTTTCTCGGCCGTCTGCTCTCTGTGTGTTGACCCAGTCTTCGAGCTCATTTTCTAGTATCACGCTGCTGTTTCTAACGGAAAAATCCATAAATTAGCCGCGTCATTGTATAATCCGCGATGTTCAAAGCGTGGGGAAAAAGTAGCGGCTTATAGTCCGGAAATTACGGTACTTGGAACTGGGATGTACCTACACAGGCACTGAAGATGAGCCTTTGCCAGTATGCGTTCTGTGCTACGAGCTAACGAGAGCCTAAAAGCAGCTAATCTTCGCTGTCAATCTTGGAATCTGGCACTACGTTTATATATGTACTTATTTTTATGGTTTGCATATGAGGTGGTCCGCGAAAATCCTCAAAAAGTTTGAGAACCCCTGTAATAGGGGACCTTTAAATGACTGAGTGACAACATCAGTCTACTGCCTCCCACTGCACGAACACAATAACAACGTACACACCGCCCAGACACACATATCTGGCATTCCTTACGTGGCTGACCACAAAGATGGGCGATCAGGCATCCCTGTTATGACCGTAAATACACAGGCATACACGCCTTTGCTACCACATGACTGATCCCTTCTACCGCCACACAATGCACCGCTAACACCGGTGATCAATACATCGACAGACAGCGATAAGCTTGGACCAGACAGAGGTAAACAATCAGCCATATATTTCCTGACGCTTTATTTCTTTTTCATGAATGAGTCCTTGTTCTGACTCCGATTCGTTTTTGGCAGAGATGATTCAGCGGTCTTCAGCATGAGAAAGTTGTAAGAGGACACTGTTGCTCTGTTGCTGTTGGCACACTCTGGTGTTTTCAGGATCTCAGAGCGAGTGTGTGCGCTGTTTGGAGATAGACGGTGTGTATTTACAGTAAAGGTCTTCCTGTCCAGGTGGCGGGGCTAATCAGGTGTTTCTGTCAACAGCTGCTCTCCTACACATCCAGCGCTTCCCTCTCCCATCCAAACAACGGTCCCACTGCTCAGGAACATCCTTCCCATCGCAACCAAACACTTTTTTTTTTTTTAATAATCTCCAGGTTTCCATCAGTGTGTGGCAAGCTGGGCGTAAGCATTGTGGATTCAAAACAAGAAAAGGATTGAACAATGTTTAAACCTTTTTAAAGAGTTGAGTATGTTGTGTCTCTCCGTGGTTTAATGTTCAACAAGCACTTTATTCTTCTCATACTGTCTGTGCTGCAGCATGGCTTTTCACCCTCTGTCTGAAACCAGAGCCCACTCTGCTGTGATTGGTCAACCTCTTAAAAATGTCCCGCCCCGGCCCTTAGCCTATCATGTACAATGTGTTGGAGGGCTAGCCAATAGAAGTGCGAGTGTTACATAGTGATGTCACTGTACTGGAAGTAAACAAAGGAGTCCAATGGAAGCATTTTTTGGCACGGGGGGAGAGTGTGGGAGAGAAACTCCCTCTGGAGGGGACACAGGGCTTTGCAGACCATTTACGTGCACAAAGAAAAGCCCAACAAGAAGAATAGTAATAATATATATTATCATATCAGCAACAAGCATTTGTCTCTAAGGTCTTGCTTAGCATCCCCCCACCCCACCCCACCCTATGTATTCCTGCGTTGACCTTGTTATTGAGTCGTGGCCCGTTGTGCAGCTGTACTCCATCGGTTCTTGTAAGACTACTACAGAGAGGTAAAGAGTCTGTTTGGGTGGCGCTCAGTGAGAAAAGCTCTGCTGGTCTGCTGTGTACAGATCGAGGTCAACATGTTCACATGCTCTGCTGCAGGTGTGTGTGAATGTGTGGGGTATCGGATCCAGAGAGACCAGCCAGCAGGGTGTAAGCACACGGTTGGGGTGACTGTGTTCAGACCGTGCCACGTTAGAGAGTGACAGCAGTAGCATTGCTTTGATCGTGCCCGCTGTCAGAGCTAACCCAAAGACTTTGACCTGGCAATGACACGTCAGTCACTTGATCATTTTACAACGTATCAATTATGCATTTCCTTCCCTGACACGATGCATCTCTAAAACGGATTGCGCAACAAGAGTGTGTGTGTGTGTGTGTGTGTGTGTGTGTGTGCTGAATATGTGGCAAAGGTTATCAAAAAGTGTCTGACGTTCATATTGGTCAAATGCATACCAGAGATACAAAATGGATTCTATTATTAAGTATTATTCAGATAATACAATTCCAGGCAATAAATATTGCTCAACAGTATTAAGTTAACTATTCAGCTTTTGTATATTGACTTATCAAGAACAGTATCTTGATACTCCTATAAAGCAGCATGCAACTTTAAAGTGTGTTTGCTATGAAAGTATGAACAGTATAACAGCCTTCTTATCCGTGTTTAACCATCATTTTTAATATATTTAGGTTTTCGACTGCTGTTGGATAAAGGAAAAGTCCAGGAAGTCACATGTGGCATTTCCCCAGATATAGCTTCATGCCACAGAGCTTCGTTTAACTCAATCATAAAGTCATTATTTCTTGTTCACTTTGAGAGCTGGACAAGTGTTCCTTCCTGTCCTTGTTTGTATTGTCTTTTATTCCCAAGCAAGACACAGACCGGCTCTCCTTCTGTTTTGGTCTTTTTGTATAAAAACTTTATATGTTTTAATGCACGTGTCAAACTCAAGGCCCGGGGGCCAAATCAGGCCCGTGGTGGATTTAATTTCGGCCCGCAGGATCATTTCTAATTACTATTAGATCTGGCCCGCCGGTATATTGCACGCACACCTCCACTCCATCCTGAGGGTCTCCTCAGCTCAGAGCCTGACCCCAAACATTGATGACCTTGCACCCAAGATGAGATGCCAAGTATCTGAACTAGCATCACAGAGCAGCACACTGAGTTTAATGGATGTTTCCTTCTGCACTTTCTCTCTCAGGACAACAGGGCATGTTTGGTTTTCTCTTTGAGGGAAATAGTTTTGTTGAAGCTGTTGTTGGCCTGTGGGAAAATGTAATCATAAGAAATGACTCTGGAAAAGCTGCAGATAGAGCCGTAAGAAATGAATGCAACTGATTATTTAATGTTTAATGTTGTTTTTATAGGCAATCATTTAAGCTTTGTTAGTTCCAGGTTTAATATGTGTGCAATAAGTTCATTTCAATACGTTTTGCAATAAACATTGAACCAGTCCGGCCCTCGACTAGCACCCATTTTTTAAATGTTGGCCCACTGTGTATTTGAGTTTGACACAATGCCACCTCTGCATATCATGTCTTCTTTTAAAACTGCATTCAGCGCACATACTTTGAAGATTTGGCTTACTTTGTGGAAACTGACATTTAGAGAAGGTCAGCCTAGCCAGTTGTGACATTTGCTCTCCAGTTTATAGACACACACAACCCTCATCTCTTTCTTTCTTTAGGAGATTAAGGAATACTATTTTAAAAAGACAGAAAAATAACATTTTCCTAAGTACTGTGAATGCATGATGTAACTGTCTCCATCACATAGCCTCCCACAGGACCGTTACACCCTAACTTCTATTTCATATTTAGTAAACTCACTACAGTCGGCCTACGATGAAGTGGTAAGGTTTCTGAGCATGCTTCTCTCACAGTGTCAGACCCAACAGCTGTATGTTAATGTGTCTAACATTCAGACTAGATTAGCTGCTAGACATAATAAACTAAGCACTAGCTCCCAGGCTGAGTTCAACCAGCTATGAAACAGTCTTCAGAAGGTGTGTCTGCGTCACACACAACATTACGGACTATAACAACACTGTTTTTTGCAATACATATACTATGTTTCAATTCTACTACTGGCTGCTTATTCGTTTTGCAGTACCCAACACCCGTGCTGTCGTAACATAACACTGTGCAATACTTTATACGAGGAATTATAGTATTTACTACTGTCATTCTGCAGCTACTTCATCGACAGCTACTAACCTTTTGATACTTGATATGTATAATTATTTTGTGTGAAATGTTTAATATGTGTGCTCACTTAGCTGTGGCTTGTAAATGTACATGGCCTGGAAAGTCATTAAGTACTAGTACATGTCATTCACTCTAGTACTTTACTTAAGTACAATTTGGGGAACTTGTACTCTACTTGAGTATTTCAATGTTTAGCTACTTGGTACTTTTACTTCTCTACAATTCAGAGGTAAATAGTGTACTTTTACTCCTCCACATTTATGCAGTACCTTTGCAGATATAGTGATGAACAATATGATCAACACTTAAATGAGACTTTACTTACATCTGGATTAAATTCACAAGCTGCATCAGACAAAGGAATTCAAACTAGCTCTACATATACCAGCTTTAATAAACACATGAATACATATATAAGAATAGTCAACACATAAAATATGTATTATTCTTCACAATGAGTACTTTTGGTACTTCAAGTATATTCTGTTGCCAATACTTTTGTACTTTTACTTGAGTAACCTTTTGAAGCAGGGCGTTTAATTGTAGTATTATGAGTATTCCTACACTCTGGTACTTCTACTTTTACTCAAGTACAAGATCTGAGTACTTCTTCCACCCCCTGTCTGTATAATGAGTAATCCTCCAGCCTTTTGGGTGACTCACTGACTGGATGAGTTTGCGAACCATAACTAACTTAAAGTCTGAGAGCATCTTGTTAGCTAAGCCAACGTTTCTACATTATTGTTGACTTAAATTAACCTAGTCAGTGTATAATGTGTACACGGTCCTCCTCAGAGGTACTACCTTAATGTAATGGAGTAAAAGTACACGATTTACTTCTGAACAAGTACCTCGGAACAGTACTTGAGTAGATGTACTTCGTTACTTCCCACCTCAGCATGCTAGCTTAGCTAACGTTTCTATATTATGTGCTACTAAGACAACCACGGAAATAAACAAATAGTCATCTTCGTTGATTATAATGAAGGTGTAAATAGAGGTGTGTCGTTTGTTGAAATAAATGAAGCTACTCAGTGTTTAATGTCTCCTCGGCCCTCCTCCTCCTGTCAGTCTTAAGCTAGCCTAGCATACCAGCTAGCAGATCCCGTTACCTTGGTTTTGACCCGGTTCGCGTCCCACGCCGGTCTCAGGTCTTTAATGAGCTTCATCGCCCCCTCCGTCACATTGTGTTCGTCCACAAAAATAGGGATTTTACGAATAAACGGCGACCCCACCGGCACATGTATCTGCGTCTCCATCCCGTTTGTCTTTACCGTTAGTCTCCTCTCCGGTAGAAACTGCAGCATACAAGAGTCGCTTGTTTTATGATCAGCTGACGCGTGTATGTTAACGAAAGGCGGTGTATTTTTGCTTTTGTTTGCTGTTTTAGGTAATGATGAATTGAAAGCAGGGGTGTGGATGATCACTCTGCCGGGTATGGATGCTCGTCGCCGGTTTTCTTGGGAGCAAACCAGCCAACTGTAGCATTTCCTCCTCCTTAGCTCCGCCCGCCCCGGATCATCCGATTGTACCGCCGGTTGAGACGACGCAGTGCAAGCCGAGCACGCCCATTCATCTCCGAGTGTTGCCGAGCACAGCCGAGTTCAGCCGAAACAGAAACAGGTGTATTACCAGATAGATTGACACGTACGAGGAATTTGACTTGGTGTCGTGGTGCATACATAAACATACAAATAAAATAAAATAAAAACACAGATAGAGAACTAGTTTAAGAAAACTATAATAGCATACAAAAATAATATACATTTTAGTCAAATATAGCAGTATTTACATTGAAATATGTGCAGTAATACAAAAAAACTGATATTGTGTACATTGTGTGCATTAATTTAATGTATAACTCATCCAAAAAATCTATTTGTATTACGTTTTTAATATTATTTATTTAATTCCTTTTATTATATATTTATATTATTATTATTTATTTATAGATGTCTACATTTTATTGGATCTATTCATTTTGTATTATTTCTTCCTTTAATTTTTCGAGAGGGATCATTATTTATTTATATTTTATTTGACTAGTATTATCATACCTTTTACCTCCTTGTGTCTCTTTAACTGTTATGTTATATTATGTTGCTATGCTGCATGTTTCCAAAAAGATCTTGGCGTCTGATCTGAGGTGAATGTTTTGTATTGTGTGCCAAATTTGTCAAAGCACCTGAGGCCTGTACTACGAAGCCAGTTCAACATAAACTGGATATCTGTTCCTTTGATCTCATAGAAGATAGCATTTGAGACTACAATGCAGGGACATTGGGTTGTTAACAGGGCAGGCATGAAAGTCGGGTTCTTAATTTAATATCAGATTTCTGAAGTGAATACAAAAAAGAATTCTGAGCAATTCATTTTGAAATTATTTGTACTACAGTCCCAGAATCCTGACATTCCCCCGAACCATTTGCCTCAAGTCCCAGCGTTTCAGCAGAAATATAATAGAATTAATTCATAACCCTAACCAGAAAGCAATTGAAAATAATGAAGGCTTTATTAAAAAAAGCATTTGGAGTTTTGGTGGGAATGTCTGCCAATTGCACTGGTCTATGGAAAACCAACAGTGCCACAATACACCAGTATTTTTACTTGTTTGTTTTACAGTGCTTTAAATAAGAAATGTCATGTGTTTAAAACACTTGACTGTAGCGTAGAGGTCTGTTACGTTCCCTTATTGTCTGAAAGAAAAGGCAAGTAACAACAGATTTTAAAAAAACGGGCAAGAAAGGGAAAGAGGAAACTGATTTGCAAAATTAAAATAATATATTGGAGCAACAGCTCACGACAGGCCGTGGTGCAGCTAAGGGGGTTAGGGGGTTGCTTCGCGTCGGGCCGAACCACGCCCCTTAGCTGTGATGTAATGAGCATGTACCACGGCCTGAAGTGAGCTATTGCTTTTATAAAACGGTTACCAAGTGTGGCAATATGAAAGAAAAATACACACTCTAATTTAAATAGTTTTTATTAGTAAATAATGATGTTCAAAATAAAATAGTCCCTCCGTTGCCTTCTGCACGAAACATAGTGCGGAGAGCTCTCATAGTGAGAGCGTTGATCCATTATTTGGCTATTTATTTACATTTAGCCACTGAAAAACTGTCCAGCATCAGTAGAATCCGGTTTACGTAGTTTCTTGTATAGGTTGAGGTTGTAATAGAGAGGCGAAGTCCCTCCCCTTCCGAGGGAGCTCGTGGGACCCCGGAAGCGGAAAAATATACATTGAAGTCAATGGAGAAAATGGAGAGGAAAAGGTTATCTTTTGATCCCGTTTGAATTGTGCCACGAATTACACATATGATGTTTGTCAATCTTAAACAATCCTTTCCATGTAAAAAAAAGTCACAGTTTGTCGTAAAACTGTTGAAATATAAGACTATGAAAAATACGCAACTAGAAAGACTACAAATCCCAGAGTCGCGTAAGTGATGTCACCATTGTTTTCTTCCACTAAGAGAGAGCTATGTCAGCGCTATATAGATATATCGTCTATCTATATGGCGCTGGCTAAGATAAGATCACTTTAACAAGATGCCTGCGTGCTTAGTACCAGGTTGTTATCATACCAGCAATGGGTCTTGCTCGTTCTTTCGCCTCCCGTCTGATGAAAGGAGATGTAGTTCACTGAGCAGTTTCACACAAAAAATGTGTAACTTCACAGTTTTACGACACATTTTTATTTTTTTGACTTGCAAAATGTTCTTTTAAATTGACAAACATCATATGTGTAATTCGTGGCACAATTCAAACGGGATCAAAAGATAACCTTTTCCTCTCCATTTTCTCCATTGACTTCAATGTATATTTTTCCGCTTCCGGGGTCCCATGGAGCTCCACCGGAAGGGGAGGGACTTCGCCTCTCTATAGGCTCAGGCTGTTGCTTGGCGTAGCGAGAATATTGTTCCACTTTCTGGAGAGAGCTTTCGCACCTGTGGCCACTAACGGTCATCATTTCTCTGCTTTGTTGCATCAGAAAGCTTTTGAATGTTGGCACTTTTCCAGTTGGTCTACCTGCTAGCTCTGCATGTCTTCGTTTAGGTGCTTTCTTTTCTGGAGATAGGCACTGCTCAATCCACTCCTCCATAGTAAGGCCACCCCGGAGGTCGATGTTAACCTTAAATGTTTCCATCTTAAGCTTTGTTAGTTAGTTCGTTTCCTAATGGGCGTAATGTAACGGCTGTAACGGTTCTAGCTTCTTCTTTTTTAGGGATACTGACTTGTTGTGAAAAGTAACTACAATTCTACCCGTGATATACGCTCATTATATCACGGCTAAGAACCAATCAGATTGCTTGATTTGACTTGTCCGTTTTATAATGTTTGATATATGAAAATAAAGAGTGCTCAAAAGCCAACTTACAAAACAAACTGAAGACAAAATAAAACAACTTTCTTGCAAAATAAATCGATAACAATAAACACTGCAAAAAGACACAATGGAGCAAATCTCCCAAAACTAACAAACACAAGCCACAACTAGTTACCACACTGAGACAAAACACGTCACTGGCTGCACAGGTCACACCATAGACTGTATATATAAAGGGTCACACGCTCAAATCAAACCACGGTGTTTGACAATACATAATTCAAGACATATTACATTGGGGCATATTACATGGCTGCTGCAGTACCACCTCTCTGTCCAGTGGTGGCAGTATAGTGATACAAATGCTACAGTAGTGAGAGCAGTGAACACAGGGTTAAGTCTACAAGGTGCAACACCGAATATTTTTTATCAAACTACAATATGAAATATCTTCCCTGTGATAAAGTAAATCTCTTATAATATTCTTCATCCTTGCAATGCTGTAGCTCCTCTGCTCACAGTTCCCCACAGTAACGCGATATCAACATGCCATTCTGCTTTAGTGGTGTATCTACTCTGAGGGCTTACGTATGGTCATTTAACATGACTTTGAGAATATCTGAAGATAGACGATGTTACCCCCGGTGTTAAACCTGATGCCCCCACATGTAACACCAATGCTTATACCTCTAGTCTAGAGTCTAGACCACATGATATACTCTAAATATGAATGCTTATATGATGTTTTTTGGATTGAATGTGTACCTTTACCCCAACATCATAAGTAAGCCATCAGAGTACGGCATGTTGATTGTGTTACTGGTGGGGAACTGTGAGCAGAGGAGCATTAAGCATGACGGATATATATGAATATAGCGAGGTTGTGGCTCAGTGGGTTAGTGCGCTGATCCTCGAATCAGATGATAGCAAGTTCAAGTCCCACTGCAGTCAGCATGTCATTGTGTCCCTGGGCAAGACACTTCACCCCAAATTGCTCCTGTGGGGATTGCCCACAGTTCTGAATGTATGTAAGTCGCTTTGGATAAAAGCGTCTAACAAGTGACATGTAATGTAATGTAATGTAATGTAATATATAAGATAGTTAACATAGAGATTATGTAAAATTAAAATTGACTGAGCAAAGACAAAACATGTTTCCCTTGTAACCCGGGCCCCCGCATGTAAAACCAACAGCGGTGTAAAGTCACTAAGCACATTCACTCAAGTATGGTACTTAAATACAATTTTGAGCAATTATGTATTTTATCTTATTATTATTGTACACATATTAAATAATAGTGAATATTGTTGTGTTTTGGACTGAAAAAAATAGGACATTGATACTGTGTCAGTCTGTAATCTAGAATATGAGACGTCATCTGCTCATTTATAAATAAAAGTTTGGTACAATTTTGCAAAATAAGGGGGGACACTTCCATTTGGATAGTACGTCAATTTATCAGAATAAAACTTTGCAGATAAACCTTCTTTCTATAAATGGTACTTCCCCACCATGGGTTGCCGTCCAGTGTTGTGTCTTTTCTAACTAACCCTGGATTTCATGCTCATCATGACTCTGCTGCCTGTCACTAAAATGTCAAAGAGCCAAACAGCCGGTGAACAATGAGATGAATAACCGCGGATGTCCGGCCACATTAAATCTGCTCAAACTTGTTCCACTGCTGGAGGCAACCCCCTCACTACTGGTGTGTATGTGCGCTAAACCGGAATACATAAACAAGTCCACAGGAAGTTTGGTAGATGTCTGTCTGCTGTGTTTATTTGGAAGCCATTATTGGGCCCACATGGATAAATCTGTTTAATCTTCCCATAATATCCTTTCTGCAGCCTCATGCATTCAGGCAGTGCTGAACATATTCCAAAACCCTTCATTAGAGCTTACTGCACTCAATGGTTTTGGCCCCCTCAATGACTCCAATCCGCTACCTTCACTTATTTAGGATTATGAGATAGTGTATAGGTTGGCCATTACGTTTTTATATATGTGTGTTTTCTGACTGATTGTACTCTGTATTCATTCTAGATGTTGCCGGATGCATTTTAATGTAGGCCCGCTGATTTCACCTGCATATATTTAAAGGTCCCATGTCATGGCCATTTCCACTGATCATAATTCCATTGTTGTGGTATAGAAAAAAATAGATTTATATTGTGCAATTTTCCAAACTCACATTGGTTTCGCATACAGCATCTCTGTAAACTACGTGCATTCACTGATTTTCACTCTCTACCTTTAACAGATCGTTGATGCTCCAATAGCTCCCCCCCCCCCCCCCCCCCCCCTCCCTGTGTGTGTGAGGAAGTCCGTGGATTGGTCAATTTGGACCAATCAGCGGGGGCTTAACGTAACGGCTCCGCGGACGTAACGGCTCCGCGGACGTAACGTAACGGCTCCACGGATTGGCCCATTTGGTTCTGGGTACCGCATGACCGTATCGCGTCATAGTTCTGGGCGTGGCTACTGGGTATTCCTACGACACAGCACCCAGGAAGTAAACAATGGACAATGACGTTTCACCAACGAGGCGTTTTGGGGAGGTATTTTCTGTTTTAGAGTTGTACTCACTACAGGGTGTACTTTGAGGGTTTTGACTCTGCAGACCGTTTACATGCAGAAAAACCTTCATAACACACAAGGGGACGGGTAATAACCGGAAAAGCATGACATGGGACCTTTAATACTGTGAATATTTACAAATTGCCTTGGTCAATATTTTCTTTTGTATGGTAGCAACATTTCATCTAGTGTCCCATCTTGAAACCTCCATGTCCACCATTTGCTTGTCAGAAGCCACAGCCCAACGTTACTGTCTGAAAAGGCTTATTGTCTTTACTAAATGTTGTGTTGTTTTTGTTCTGACGGCCACCATTGTGTAACCTTTTGTGCTGAAATAGCTCAGTTGGGAGAGCGTTAGACTGAAGATCGGAAGGTCCCTGGTTCGATCCCTGCTTTCGGCAGCAAAGAGGACAGTTTTGGGCGCAACCGTAATGTTTAGAGCTGCTGAAGATTTAAAATAAATAAAATAAATGAATTAAATGAATTAAATGAATTAAATGAATTAAATGAATTAAATGAATTAAATAAATTAAATTAATTAATTAAATAAATTAAATAAAAGTCGGAGATAGAGATACAAATGGCAATACTCCAGGTGTACCATGCTCAACGTTGATTGGAAGGCCTGCCGAAAGAAGAGGGTCTTAAGGCCGGTTTTGAAGACCTCGTGGAAGGGGCAGATCTCAGCTGATCTGGGAGGGAGTTCCAGAGGCGCGGGGCGAATGAGCAGAAGGCTCGGTCTCCCATTGTCCGGAGACGTGTGCGGGGGATGTGAAGAAGAGGAGCGTGGCTGGAGCGTAGAGAGCGTGTCTGTAGGTCAAAGGTTTACTCATGCCTGGGTGTACAATTGTAGATATGTAAGTCAGATGCTATGTGAGAACCCAAGTTAAAAGATGTACTTGCTGCCACTGTCTGCTTTGAGATGTTGTGTTTTTCTTTGGTTGGGATTAAATATATATAGATCCCAGAGGTTAAGTGCCTTTGTCTGGTGGACATGTAGTTTCATTCATACCTGCAATTTAAACTGCAGAAATGCTGGTCGGATGATCAGTAACAATGTTGTTTTTCATACGGCCACCAAATTAGGCTCATTGTGCCGAAATGGCTCAGTTTGGAAAGCGCTAGACTGAAGATCTAAAGGTCCCTGGTTAGGTCCCTGGTTTCGGCAGAAGAGTTACAGCAAGGAATGTGTTTGCAAATGACACTATTTTTGTCTTGTGGTGTGTGCTGTCAGTCACACCCTGATAATGCTGCAGCTCTACCTGTAGCCACATGCTTCATCTCTCGCTGAAC
>CALSBZ010033226.1:4311-15763 GCA_943591055.1 Gobionotothen gibberifrons
GATCGTTTTTATTTGTTGTCAGGTATGTTGTGGCTTTTCCGTAAAATTTGTCACAGTCATTGTGAGGAATTTGTGAAAGTGAACTGATCGTTTTTATTTGTTGTCAGTCAATAAACAACAGAGATCGTCTCTCAACTGTACGCTCGCTCGGGTCTCGTCCATCAACACAACGCAGAGACCGTTTAACCACACCGGTTACACTTGGTGCCGTTTGACCCGTTGCATTCCCGATTGGCGCTCGTCTGATCAGCCGGGAGAGAGCCGCGGACTCCCGTCTTCTCCCTCCCTCCTCCGAGGGATTTGAGTGTGTTTTTATTTATTTATTATTTTCTCAATATCCCTCAGTCCATTTTATTTTCTTATGCTGTGAGGCTATGGTGGCCTGAGAGTGCATTTAGGGGTTACTTTTGGCATGGAAAAAATAGTACATTTCTGAAAACGTGTATGTAGAGTGTTATATTCTGTGTAGAATTAGCTCTTTTTATACATATTTTTTTTTGTATTCATCTTGTGGTGATATTTGATGTCTATATCTGTTTTATACCTGTACTGAGAGTGGTAACCTGTTTTATTTTTTTTATTTTTCTCTTCATTGGTATTTATTTTACAAGTTTTCTGGGCATATTGTGATATTAGAGGGTGGTACATTTGATTTTTGAGCTATGGCTGGTCACGGGCATGACTTTACTTTTGGGGTGGGGAGGGGTCAGCAGGCTGCTTCTCTTAGTTTTGGTAGGGGTAGGTCGATGTTGCCCAATATTCTCAACTACACAGTTGATCAGTCAGCTGTTGATCCACATTTGGCCCCCGCTGCCATTTCCACACCATTCATCCCACCAGGCCCTATGCCTGCACAAGTCATCTCTGTTGATACATTTGGGGAGTTGATTACAGACTTGGCTAGACAGATTGGGGAAAACATCTCAGCCAGCATTAGCGCTATTCACCAACCCAGTGTCATCCAGCCTAATTCTGCTACGAGTCAATCATCCAGTCATGATGGTTTGTCACATTTGAAGGTTGTTGTGCAGTCTGAATCAAAGGCTCCACCTTACTTCAGGGGTGACCATAGTGACACGTTCTCAGTTCATGAATGGACATGATGAAATGTTACATGAATAGGAGAAAATGTGACACTCATGAGGAAATGTTCGACCTGATAATGTCAAGGCTAACAGGCAGAGCTAGGGATTTGGTGAAAGTGTCGCTCCGCAGCCGCCCCGAACTGGATGTCACTGCCCTGCCTGCAGCAGTGTTCGACATATTAAAAGGTAACTTTAGCGAGCTCTCGTACTCCAATTTTCCAATGAAAGATTTCTATAGTACCATCCCCCGTGCAAATGAAAGTGCCATGGATTACTGGATTCGCCTCAACAAATCCATTGATGCTGCTGACGAGTGCCTGAGGAGACGAGGTAGGTCTGTTGAGGACCCCAGTGCTGAAGTGGTTATGATGTTCATTAATCACTGCCCCGATCCCAGTCTTGCCATGTCATTCCAGCTGAAGGCACCTGAGCAGTGGACTGCATCCGAGGTCCAGGGGCGTTTGGATAGTTACACGAGAAATGTGAGGAGGACAGCATCTGAGTCCCGACACACAGTGTTTGTCAGCTTGCAGTCAGAGCCCTGTGGCTGATTCTTTCCGTTCTTCATGTCCTGGCGGTACACAAGCTGCCTTCGGGATATGCCAGTTGAACCCCCATCAGACCTCTCTGCCTACCCCTGTGGGGGTCTGCGATCAGCCTCGTCTGGACAATGTGCTAGTGAGTCAACGTACATCTAATGCACTGCCTTCTCCCCTTGCTGCTGTTTCTAACTCAGCCCCTGACACCATTGACTCATCAACCAAGGAGCCTGGTGTTCAGCAGCTAGTGGCTATGTTTGATAAAGTTCTGTCATTGTGCTCTGCTTCCTTCGAGAGCAGTCAACGGCCAGGTTACCATCAGGCAGTTTCCCGTCAGCCTGAAAACAGTCAACCACGCAATCGGCAAGCTGGCCGACCCTATCACCAGCAGGGTTCAGTTCCCACTATATGCAGAGTTTGTAGTTCAGACACCCATTCAACCCATGCGCATTGCAGACTTTACCGATTGTGCCTCAACTGCTTTGGCCCTGGTCACATGAGGCTTGAGTGCCTGCAAGCCTCCCGCTCCCCAACCACGCCTTCCCCTTCACCCTCCAATGCTGATTTAAACTAGCCAGCCCATGTAATGAGAGGGGTAACATGGGCAGTGCTGGTGACACCCTCAGCAAGGAGGAAGATTCACAGTCTGTCTATGAGAACTGTTCTAGTAGTCTTCCTGACGATAAGACAGTGATTTTTGTGGGATCACATAAGGTGGAGGGGGCTAGCGACTTGTTTTATGCTCCAGTGGTCAACAGTAGTCGGTCTACATTGAGAGGGATGCTTGATTCAGGGAGCATGTCATGCACGCTCAGTGAGGAGGCGGAATCCAGGCTTAAGGCCACTGGCGTCATTCTGAATCCTCAGCCTGTTCCTGGAAATGTGATCCTAGTTGGCTGTGGTGGCCTCACGACACAACCCACATGTATCTATGACCTTGACATTGAGATTTTTGGATCTAAGTTCATTGTGCCAACCTTCCTTGTTCCTGGCCAGAGGGACGAGTTAATCATTGGGAGCAACGTTATCAGACCCATGATACAGAAGATGAAGTCTGATGAAAAGTACTGGGAGCTCATATCTTCGAACACCTCAGACCCAGAGTGTGAACAGTTTCTTCAGATGCTCAGTGGCATCACACGCTGGTCTGGTCCTGAGTTGTCTAACAAGATTGGTACTGTCAGACTGCAGCAGGCTGTCACACTTTCCCCTCAGCAAGAGTATTTGGTCTGGGGGAAATTACCCAGTAGCGCACCTGTGTCACCAGGGAGCACTGTCATTGTGGAACCAACATCCTCCCGTTCAGCCCCAAAGAACATCATTGTTGGGCGGGTCGTAGCACCAATGTGGGGAGATCGCTGGGTCCCAATGAAGATCATGAACTCGACGAAGAAACCTGTGACGTTACGTCGCAATGCCAAAGTGGCTGACGTCTTTCCTTGTGTTGCTGTAGAGGATCTCCACATCTCCCAGGGTGTGAACAGGTCACAGGCAGATCAGCCTGCTCAACCGGTCTTCAAACTAGAAACCACCTGTAGCCCCCTTCAACAACTCAAGGATTGTGGTTTGGCGGACGTAGACATTGATGGCTGCGAGGTGTCCGGAGAATGGAAGCAGCGTCTGGCTGACCTTGTTCTCACTTACCAGGATGTATTTTCCAAGGACAAGCTAGATTGCGGGGAAGCAAAAGGGTTTGTCCATCGAATACACCTCACTGATGATCATCCCTTCCGGCTCCCCTACCGTCGCGTCCCTCCAGCACACTACCACAAACTGAGAGAAGTCTTGTCTGAGATGGAGTTGAAGGGCATTATCAGCAAGTCAGTCAGTGAGTATGCCTCGCCGCTGGTTCTAGTCTGGAAGAAGACAGGTGAATTGAGGATCTGCACTGACTTTCGTTGGCTGAATGCCAAGACAGTTAAAGACGCCCACCCATTGCCCCACCAGGGAGACTGCCTTGCCGCCCTTGGAGGGAATGCCTTTTTCAGCACCATGGATCTCACATCAGGCTTCTACAATGTCCCCCTCCATGAGTCTGACAGACGGTACACAGCCTTCACAACACCATTGGGCTTATACGAGTACAACAGACTTCCCCAGGGGCTATGCAATAGTCCTGCATCCTTTATGCGGATGATGATGAGTGTTTTTGGTGACTTGAACTTCTCCAGCCTCCTCTGTTATATGGACGACCTGCTGGTTTTTGCTCCATCTGAAGTGGAAGCCCTGAGTCGACTAGAGACGGTCTTCTCACGTCTGGACAAGGTCTGTGCGGTTTCTTGGCCATGTGGTGAGCAGTGATGGTGTCTCAGTCGATCAGGGGAAGGTGGAGGTCATATCTGCTTTCAGGAAAGAGGACCTTATGGACGGTGACGGCTGCACTCCATCTCAGAAGAAGGTCAAATCTTTCCTTGGGATGGCACTGTACTACCAGCATTTTATTCCTGGCTGCTCTTCCATCGCCAAACCGCTGTACGCTTTGACCACAGGGACAAAGAGGAGTGTGACAAATGCCCCTGGTCGGCGGAGAGCCGGTACCTTTCCGGAAATTGACTCCTCAGGATTGGACTCCTGTCTGTGAGAAAGCGTTTGAAGATCTGAAGAGTGCGCTCCTCAACAGTGTAGTGCTGGCTCACCCAGACTTTGATAGGCCTTTCATCCTCTCCACCGATGCCTCCCTTGATGGTTTGGGTGCTGTTTTGTCCCAGGTGCATGCTGGTGAGGAGATGGCAAGGCCCATTGCCTTCGCCAGTAAGTCTCTCAGTCGCAGCCAACTCAACTATCCTGCTCACAGGCTTGAGTTCTTGGCGCTCAAATGGGCAGTATGTGATAAATTCAGTCATTGGCTGATGGGTCACAGGTTCACTGTCTGGTCAGACAACAATCCTCTCACATATATCTTGACCAAACCCAAACTTGATGCATGTGAGCAGCGTTGGGTCTCCAAATTGGCGCCGTACTCCTTTGAGATCAAACACATTCCTGGTAGGCGGAATGTGGTGCTGTTGGCTGGGCAGATAGCCGCACTGCCTCATGGGTCCACGAACAGTCCTCCATTGATGGCTCAGTTAGTTCAGAGTGTCCACTGTCTCCCTCTCTGGCAATTTCCCCTGCTTTGGATGTTCCTGCCCCAATCCCTGTTCCCATGTCACAGTCACTGTCTGCCCATCCTGGTCCACAGCAGTGTCCGACTGCCAATGGGGGGCTTGCTTCTCGGTTTGGCAGAATCTTTAGGCCAGTGTGTCGTCTGATTGAGTCCATGACACAACTTGAGTCTGTTCTAGGGGTTGATTCAGGCCCCAGTGCTGTTATCCATGTGTGAGAAATTGGGGTGGCATAGGATTGACGTTTTGTTTTATTGTTAATATATGTACAATGTTTTTTTTTTGTGACAAATGAATGTTTTTGGTTAACTCTGCTGCTGTATGTCCCACTTTCTTTTGTGTATCCACATGGTTTGGCCGTATGTGTGATGTATAAGGCATCTCACTTTGTCTAGAGGGTGTCATGTGTTATTGCTAGGCGCCGGGTAATGCTCTGATTCTCTTATCCTTTCAGTAGGAAGTTTATATTGCTGATTCCATACACTTTGTTTGTGTATTTCATGGCCGATGTGTTATATGTGTGGATTGTTTTGGTGCTCAGAATTTTGTGTAATTCTAGGGGGGAGAGTGTAACAGATGTAAATATGCAGTGGGGCTTATTTTATTTATTTGTGTATAATCACACAAATTCTGTGTTTTATATTATTTTATTCTGTGTTCTTCATTTTATTGAATGTTAAATACCTGGCAAGGTCGGAGATCAGTGGGCGGAACCTCTGAAGTGTGGTCGCTGTGTTCAGGAGTTTTTTGTTGTGAGGACTTTTCCCCCTTGATATTGTGTCCCTCACGTTTCCTCTTCCTTTTCCGTAAAATGTTCCACGTGAGGAGTCATTGTGAGGAATTTGTGAAAGTGAACTGATCGTTTTTATTTGTTGTCAGGTATATTGTGGCTTTTCCGTAAAATGGTAATCAACTGCTACGTAGCTGGACGACACCCACAGGATTGCGGCTTTTCAGTCAACCCTGGCATTTTCAGGGGATTGGTGGATTTAGTTTCCTCCCTGCAGTTTATTTGATATGGAGGGATACAGTATACATAGAAGTTCATAGAAGAAGCAACCATTATATATTGTTGATTTTATTTTTATTTCATTTTGGCACCATGGCAGAGGCAAAGTTAATGTGCAGAGATTATAATGTCCCGTTTACTAAAATGTGTATTGTTTTATGATGTTTAGTTGACAATAATAGTCACTCTGCTACATTTTCCTGCACTCAAGCATATACATCTGAAGACAAGAGTTGCGCCCCCCTTTGGCCACAAGAGGGAGTATACCTTTAAGTGAGCGCTTCTGAGAGAGAGAGAGAGAGAGAGAGAGAGAGAGAGAGAGAGAGAGAGAGAGAGAGAGAGAGAGAGAGAGAGAGAGAGAGAGAGAGAGAGATTATAACACAATGTAATTAAAAACAATTTACAACATTGGAAAGAAGGAACCAAAAGCCAACAGGCTCAGTGACCACAAACAGGCAATCGAAACATGCCACAACGGGACAGTGAATGAGACACACAGACACACCCACACACACCTTGAGGGAGCTTGCAAATAATATAATATGTTTATTACAGAGCATGATTTACAGAAGCACGTTGCCCATAAACTACATTTCCCACAATGCATCTCAAATTAGACTTTTCTTCTAAATATGCCTTTTTTCTTAGAATGTACCCTTTTCTCAGAATTTGACTACTTTTTTTTAAATGTTACTTTTTTTTAAATGTCACTTCCTTTTTTGTAAATGTCACTTCCTTTTCTTTACATATCACTTCTGTTTTTTGATTTTGACTTTTTTTCCAGCTTTTCTTTTTAAAGATCACATGTCATGCTTTTCCGGTTATTACCCGTCCTCTTGTGTGTTATGAAGGTTTTTCTGCATGTAAACGGTGTGCAGAGTCAAAACCCTTAAAGTACACCCTGTAGTGAGTAAAACTCTAACACAGACGAGTTCAGAGAGACCTCCCCAAAAACGCCTCGTTGGTGAAATGTCATCATCCATTTGATTCTTCCGGGTCGTGCGAAAGCACGTACCCGGAACTAAATGGGCCAATCCGTGGAGCCGTTATGTTACGTCCGCGGAGCCGTTACGTTAAGCCCCCGCTGATTGGTCCAAATTGACCAATCCACGGACTTCCTCACACACACACACGCTGCTGCTGCTCCAGCGGCAACGAGCCATTTAGTGGAGAAAGTGAATACTGCTGAATTCACATACTTTACAGAGATGCTGTATGCGAAACCATTGTGAGTTTGGAAAATTGCACAGTATTTGTCTATTTTAGTATACCTCAACAATGGAATTATGATCAGTGGAAATGGCCATGACATGTGACCTTTAAATCATTTTGTGACATTCTCACTGAAGAGACTTGCAATTATTTTCTCCAGACTTCTGCTTTCAGACGTAGTTAATTATGAAGTTATTACCCTATCAGATAATAATCCAATGCAGAGGCAATAATGTAATATTACATTACATTACATTGCATTACGTACATTGCATTTTGCTGACGCTTTTATCCAAAGCGACTTACAGTAAGTACATTCGACCAGGAAGATACAACCTTGAAGAAAACAGAATCATATAAGTACATCAGGTTTCATAGAGCCAAACATTGCAAGTGCTACTCAACTTGCTATAGATAAGCCAGTCCTTTATTAGTATATAAGTGCTCTGTTAGCAGTTCTTTGTTTGTAATTCTATCGCTCGAAGTGGAGTCGAAAGAGATGAGTTTTCAGTCTGCGCCGGAAGATGTGTAAGCTTTCTGCTGTCCTGATGTCAATGGGGAGCTCATTCCACCATTTTGGAGCCAGGATAGCAAACCCACGTGTTTTTGCTGATGGGAACTTGGGTCCCCCTCGCAGCGATAATATAATACATTATTTTATATATATATTTATATATAAGTTACAACCGGCCCTTTGAGTGCAGCCATAATGCTGATGTGGCCCGCGATTAAATTGAGTTTGACACCCCTGTATTAATCCCTGTACCGGACAATTGTTATTTGTTCCAAATCAGAACCGGATTTCGGTTCGCGACCCTCATCACATCCCCAGCCACAGCCGTGGTCTTGACCCGTCTTGACATAAAATCTCGAGTCCTATGGTCCGATACCGAGACAAGAACGAGACCAAATGCAGTCGATTCCGAGACAAGACCAATACCTTTAAAAAGTACTACAACACCAGCAAATATTCTCATACTTATGATTATTAATTATTCCCCTCTATTCTGATACCAATAATGTGCCGATGAAGAAGTTTACCTGTAACACTCTCCATACTACTGTAGGAGCAGAATCATTCGTCCAATATAATGCTAGGATAATGCTATGCAATGCTAACGGAGGCGAGATAACGTGTGAATAACGCACGTGCTTAATCTACACGTACGTTATTCACACGCTTATCCACACCCACGTTATCAATGCGCACAACCTGCTAAGCCCCAAAGACCCTTCTTTTTAGTTGTTCACGACACTGTGTCTCAGGGCTTCTTAATATTTAAAAAACTATGAATGTGTCATACCCTCCTAACGGGAAGAAACTCAGCTAACTGATGATACGAACCATTTTTACCGAAACAAAACACAAGTCTCACAAGAAGGGTCTAAATGAGCCCTGAGCGAAAACATGCTAACGCACTTAGCACAAAACTCTAGGTATAAATCGATCGATATACTTATCGGATCTGCACAAACAAGCTTGGCTAACATGCTGAGATTCCACAGATTATAGAAATATAAGTATCATCACTGAGCGATCAGAACTTGTGATGATAATTTCTATTTTTTTTCTTTTTTTTTAATTTAAAAAAATCTATATTGATTCTGACTCTTCATCCAACTCACAGGTTTATCATTGCTTTGAGAAAAAAGATTATTAATGTACCCCTTTTAGAAGTGAAGTTATGGTTATTTGTTCTGGGAATGTCATTTTCGAGCCTGAGGCCTGGAAAACAGGCTCAGGGTTTAACATGTTCTAAGCTACGCCGCCGCCACGTGAGCGCATACTTTGAGCGCACCTACAGTATGATACGTCGCCGTGACGTCTGCCATCGTTGTGACGGGGTTATTCCCTATCTTTAATCAAGAGCGTGGTCTTTACATTTGAGAGCATAATTTATTGATTTCACATTCAGATTATGTATTTCTTTCCCTCAAACCCTGTCATTGCACTCAAATAGTGCCTGCTTGCGCTTAGATTTGCTCTGCTTCTGCTCAAACTGTACACTTGCACTTAGATATATTGCTGCTTGCACAGATTTCCCTTGTTCCAGCTTAAAACCTTCTCCTTGCACTCAGGCTGTTTCTGTGCGCTCGTCAAATGTCTGCTCTCAGATTTCTGCTGTGCGCTTGGATTTTTTGTGCAACAACCCTGTCAAAATCCCTCAACCAATAGGAGGCCAGGTGTCCTTGCGGTGTCCTTGCGGTGTCCTTGCGGTGTCCAACTAAGCTAACTGAGCTGAGAACTGACGTGGCTTATTAGTTGTCCGTTCTTTGGCACAAATCACACCCAGACACCCAAAGACTGCCACCGTTTTTAAAGGCACGTCAAAGACGTACACCACATTGATTTTAAGAATAAGAATAATTATTATTTGTTTGTTACATATTCAGCTTTTTGTATTACTGTTGATTATACCGTTGTTCTGTAATATATATATTTCCATACATATATATTATTTACATTATATATATACATATATGTATGCAAGTATTGCTAATGCCATTGTTTTAAGTTTTTACACATAGTCCTCAGTTCCAAATGCTTAAATTGTTTATGGAGGCATTACAATTTAAGACTGGTAAATTGACACGGAAAACTCCTGTTTTTTTGTAATACTCTCTCAAAGTCCCCTCTTGAGAACAAAATCATGCCAATTCTGCTAAACCTAATCTGCCAGAAATGATCACACTCCTGTAACCAATCCTGCTTCAGACCGAGGTTAGGACCGCCCACCTCATTAGCATACGGACACGGAAATACATAAATAAATAAATGTAAGTGACCGTAAATGTAGAAATATATTAAAGACATATAATAATGTGTGTTCTGTTTTATTTTCAACTTTTATTTATTTATTTATACATTCATTTATTTATTTCTATATGTATTTATGCATTTATTTATTTATTTGTGTATTTATTTCCTCATTTATTTATTCTTCTATTTATTTATTTCCGGATTATTTAATTTTTGTATATATTACATATATTTATTTACAAATGTATTTATTTATTTATTTATACTTATGTCATGTTCCGTCATCCATAGCCCAGTATGGGGATCGAACCCACGACCTTGGCGTTATTAGCACCACGCTCGAGCCAACTGAGCTAACCGGCTACAGAATGCACATTTTTAACACAGTTTGAAGAATTACCATTTCAGTAACCTATGTTCGTGTTTTGAGTAATGACTATAGAATGAGTGCAATATGAATAATACCACCTCGGTGAGGGACCAAAGAAAACGAATGAAAATGTAAAGAAAAGGGTCAACAAGACTCGATACTTACCCGAGTTGATGCTCATTATTATCTGTATATTGAGCTCATTAATGATCAACACTATCTCTTTTAAAATCTGCACAGCTTTCCACTTTAAATTCTAATACGGCATGTGAGCATTTTTTCAAATTTGTATTTGAATTTTTTTATTATAGCTTTATTTCTGGTCCTTTTTTACCAGTTAATTTGTCTCACTGCGTTTAAGTAAGCACCATATGTTCATCAAAGTAAATTGCTTGTATGTGTTTATTGCTACTCAGCAATAAATCAGATTTTGATTCTTAATACACAAAAGCTTTTGATCAAGATCCACCAGAACCATACAGTTAGCATTCAAACAATACGTTGGCATGTGTTTTTGTCTGAAGTGTCTCCCTCTGAGGAAGGACATGCTGTTCCGGACAAACTCTCAAAGACATGTTACATATTTCTAAAGGGAACACTTACTAGGTAAACACCTCAAAGCTTAAACATAACCCGAACAATAGTGATCTATTTGTGGTATTTGTAGTTAATCAATAAGTAAGAACGATTAAAAGAGAATATCCCTGGCATTTCTTAAGAAAAGAAACGAAACAAACTATGATCCCAGACCTATTTTTTAAACATTGTGAAGTATCACCTTGGATCAGACTTGGCATAAGGGAACATTTTAAGATTCTATTCAAAATTCCCTGATGGCAAAAAAACACGGTTAGTGTGAAAGTATAGTTAAGAGCACCTGAGATCTCTGTCAAGATGAATGAAAAACAAGTTGTTTTTCAATTAAGATCTCATATACTTGCTTTGAGGATCCTTTTCGCTCATGCATGATCTAGCTTGTTTACACACATGGTGAGAGGATGAATTTCATCTAAGGAGGGGGCACAACAAGAGAACTTATAATTTTTGTAATATGTTTGGTAACACTTTACGGTAAGGGTACATGAATCATCAGGAATTCATGCATGACTTAATGCATGAAAAAGCATGAATTCATTCATGTAGTACTCATGAACTATCAGTAATGTACAGGTATTAATGGTATATCATGCATGACTTAATGCAGGAACAATACCTTAACTAATGCATCAACTAAGGTATCTCAATCATCATGACTTCTGAGTTATTAATGATGTTCATGTCTTCTTCATATAGATCTGCAATTAAAGTGTCAGGCCAAAAAACTGACCAGTCACAGCAATTCCAAGTGTTGTAATCATGATTAACTAAGCAT
>CALSBZ010033237.1:7343-17884 GCA_943591055.1 Gobionotothen gibberifrons
ATAGATAGATAGATAGATAGATAGATAGATAGATAGATAGATGGATAGATAGATAGGTACTTTATTGATCCCAATTGGGAAATGTTTGCGTTGCAGCAGCATAAAAAGATGCAACTTTTCGAAGTCTCACCAGGCTCAGAGGACTTTCTGCAGACACTATTCAGGGCTGGGAAACAAGAGGATAGTTGTTATTCTTTATAGGATGCAGGTGACGATGTGTAATTATAATGTTCTCATAGTAAGACACTAGAGCTGAGCCTCAGGTAGAGGACACATCAGCACCACAAGAATACACAGTCAAATCATAGCAGCCTCATCACTAAACCCACCCCCCATCTCCCTGTAGACCTCGTTCACAGAGTACATCTTAACCGTGAATAATGGACAGATAGGGAAGGGTAGAATTGAACATATAAATAACTCTTGCAATGAAAGACATTATATATCATTTAGTATCACAACTTGTTCAAATATGTAGTACATTCAAGATTCAAGGGTTTTATTATCACGTGCACAGTAGCTACAGTGTAGTCATGGCAATGCAAATCTTAGGTCACAAAAGGACACAAGACAACAAAATAAATAGTACGATACATTTGTATAAAATAGTGCAGGTGAAAGAACAGAATGTAAGGTTACATATTGTACAGTGAAATACAAGTTAAAGGTCCCCTATCATACTGTTTATCATCGATATATTATAGGTCTCAGATATATCCAGAGCCTGTCTCTGATTGGCTGAAACACCGAACAGATCATTGCAGCATTACCCATAATCCCCTCTGTTTCAGCCCTGTTTCCAAAGTGCTGATTCTCTGTCTGGTTGTCAAACTCAAATATACAGTGGGCCAAAATAAAAAAATTGGTACTAGTCGAGGGCCGGACTGGTTCAATGTTTATATCAAAATCTTACCTTGGTTGCTGATTGGCTAATGGTTACACAAGCCAAAAAAATCGTTATGACATCATAAAGTGGCCAAAATCTGATCAGCTCATTTTCAGACAGGTTTTTATAGAAATGGATCAGGACAAAAAGAGAGAGAATCTTTGTTCCTGAAACTTTCAGAGTCTCTTTCCACAGAGGGGACACATGTTGATGTAGAAGAGACATGGAGAAGAGGGGACACATGTTGATGTAGAAGAGACATGGAGAAGATGAATGGGGACCTCTAAGGTTGAAAAACAGAGAAGGTGGTTTTGTAAAAGGTTATTTATCTATCTGACATTTTTGTTGACTAATGTCTGTTTTTCTTTTCGCCAGGCTCTGGAGGAGGCGGCGGCTCAAGCAGCAGAAGAAGAACGAAAGCGCCTTCAGACTCAGACTGAACTCCAGGACCGCTACATCGTGGACATAAAGAGAGAGGAAATAGTACGTGACCATGTGCATCTTTCACAGATTAATCACGTCAGAACAAGAGCAACTGAAATACAACTTCCTCTTTTAGATGTAAGGTGCTTTCATTAGAACATGTTACAGATGTTTTAATGTAAAAAATATACTCAGGAGAAAAATTGAGTTGTGTGGTATTGTTGAATCAGAACAAATACACAAACTAAATAAACATTGTGTCAAAGTTAGACCAGCGACTTCCCTATTCTTCGAAGGTGAAATGACTGTTTTTGTCAATGGAGTTTGAAGAGAGTATAGATGGATATAACTGAAAAAAAGTGCTGTCTGATGGCCCGGTAAACGGATGAGAATGTTCTAAATATAGCGATCTCTTAAACAGATAATGATTTCATTAGGTAGGCCTTTGGTTCAGCTGGTTAGGTATATGTCCTTTCTGCACATCAATGCTTCTGTCTGTTACTCCAAACTGAGGGCTGACTAAGGTTCCTCTTTCAACCCCACTTTTACAATTCAAGCTATCCCTCAAAGTCACACAACCGCTTAGAGGGAAGCTACAACTTAACACTTTATTTGAGGTTGTGTTGATGATCTCACTGCACATGTTAGAGACACGTACTTGTTGCTGTCGGGTACATTTGGTAAATGTCACCACAATAAAAAGCATCTATACTACGCCCGACTGCCTCTCCTGATAACATATTGACATGCTCAGTGCACTCGAGAACACCTCTGCTGCTCGACTGCTACTGCCCATGCTACAGATGTTAGTGCAACATCTACAGCTCCTCACAACCATCAGCAACAAGTGGACATGGAGAATTACTCATGTTGCTAAATCCATCGCGGGGCATAAACAGAAGGGCAACCATGGCAACCATGCTCCGGGGTCTTCTTCGCTGCTTTTGGTGTATTTTGTGGCGGAAGTACAGCGCCACTTACAGGCCCGGCATATGTACTACAGCGTGTCCAGCCGGTCGAGCGGTCTCGTGTGAACGGACACGTTAATTGAGCCGTATCCGTGTGAACGAAATACTTTTTTGATATTGAATTCGGTTCGTTTGCGTTCCCGTGTAAATGGGGGTTTATCTTCAATCAGTTACTTTATGGATTTCTTTCAGGAAGTCACAACTTCAACACTTTTACTTTTATGAGCGAAAGTGCTACATGAATGTATGCAATGCACTACATTTAACTTTGAGAGGGTTTAACATACTGTATATAGATTTAAATCAAATTATTGTTTTCATTAGAAAAAGATTAGTTCAATATTAAAAATGAACTAATGGCCGTTACAAATATTAATCTGGAACCAAAAAACAAGTTGAATAGATATAGATAACTCAAATTGCAGTAAAATGAAATGACAAAAAGCTAAATCCACCTTTTAGAAGCTGAAGGTAGTCAATATTTGATCCTTTTAGTTGATAATAAGTACCTACAATTATACATTTATAATTAAAATAACTGATAAAGTAAATGTTCATCTCTGTGAGTAGCATAAAAGTCAGTCCAGTCAAGACTCAAGTGATAGGCAAGAACACTTTTGAGTGCACAGAGAACACATCTATTACCTAACTTAGGCCTGAACCCATCACTGGGGGGGGGGAGGTATGTATTCCTTATGGACTACATGTTAAACAAAAGTCAGGAGTGTTGACACTGACCTCCTCGTGTGTTTGTCGTGCTTCCACAGGTCCGGCAGCAGATGGAGGAGCAGGTGGCGCAGAAGTCCGAGGAGCTGGAGCAGTACCAGCAGCGGGTCAAAGAGATGGAGGGCATGTACCGCCAGCTGGAGGACGCTCTGGAGGATGAGAGGAGAGCGCGGCAGGACGAGGAGGCCGTCCGCAGGCTGCAGGCACGGTCAGTCAACAGGGAGGAGAGAGAGTTATTATTATTAGAGTCCGTTGATAGAACTGCCCGTGCACTAGGGCTGCACGATATTGAAAAAAACTGAGATTGCGATTTTTCCCCCTGCGATATATATTGCGTCTTTTTTAACTATATTTAACCGGATGAAGGATTTTAGTCACGGACGTCTGGATCTTAACTGGTTGACTCATCATACCTTAAGTCATGATCTAACATGTCATGATAATGCAGGTTGCTTCCCCTCAAATAAGGGGGTTCATCTGTGAATGAAGAAGAGTGGTGTCTAGAAGGGATCCAAGAGATTAAACGTATTACATTCAACTATAGGAAGCTTCATTATCACATTAGGGAATTAACATACGTGACAAAATAGGTCATTTCACTTTTTATTCCACAATTAAAACCTTTTTTGTGCAAATAGCAGCAAAGTAGTGGACATCTTTTAAACAACATTATAAAAATAAAATGAAGAACAGCTATACACCAGCTCCTTTGTGCCGTTTTGAACCTTTCTCATATGGTGTAACACCGGCAAAGGCATCTGAAATAGTTTGTTGCTGTGCATGCAGACTCAGAGCCTGCATGTCACTCCACTCAAGTACCCCTGACATGAGAGCCGCGCAGATTTTCCTTTTGTAGCAAGCAGCAAAATAATTGTAACATGACGTGTTTGAGTTAATTTACCTACTTAATATCAAACGCCCTAAAAAAATTAATTAAAAAAAATCGCACGTCCCTGCGATGTGAATATCGCGGTTATCGCCATGACACGGTATATCGTTCAGCCCTACCGTGCACAAAGTTATTCTACAACTCAGCAAAAATATCAGGGGTTGTTTTAACGAGGAGGCCGTCCACGGTCCACGGGCCACGTCCACGGTCAGTCAAAAATGCGGTTTTGAAATAAGCGAATTTCCTTATTACATTCAAAAACGTCACTGTCAACTTTGAGAATCTGGGATGGACGTTTCTCCCTCTTCATAGACCAAAGAATGTATCCAGAGAAACATGGAGTGACGAAGGGATCGTTCATGAGAATCGTTGGTTGCAACCCTACATTGAACTCACTTGACATCATAACTGGCCATCATAAAATGCATCATATAAACAAACAGCCCTCATAAAAGTGTGTTAGTTCACAAGCACGAACAAAACCATCAGTCTGAGTATGAATGCTAGTTACATTACATTACATTACATGTTAGACGCTTTTATCCAAAGCGACTTACATACTCAATACTGTGGACAATCCCCACAGGAGCAATTTGGGGTGAAGTGTCTCAGGGACACAACGACATGCTGGCTGCAGTGGGGTTTGAACCTGTTCCCTGATCCGAACACCTACGCACTAATCCACTGCGCCACACACCTCCCTCCCTAGTTCTTTTACCAGCTGGTTGAATTTGTCCACCTCAGATTTAGGTTGGATTTGACATCATGATCACTTACTAGTTTCTCTTAACCTAAATCACATGGACTGATTCTGCTCCTCTCTTTCTCACACAGCCAGACATTGTACTTCCCTCTCCCCTCCTCCCCTCCTCCTCCCCTCCTCCCCTCCTCCTTCCTTCCTCTCTGCTGACATTTACTTTCCACCTCACGTTTGACTAACCAGTAGTGAGCATGTCAGCAGCATACTGAACACTCTGTTACAATGAAACCGCTGTGTCACAAAGACAGAGTTTTTAATCATTAGATAGTCAGCCATGTACTGCTGTTATTCATATCAGAGGAAAGGTTAAAGTTCAGTTACTTGTGTGTAGACATTTAGTAAACAGTGTAGCCACCTTTGTTTCACAGTAATGTGTAAATCATTATAATGCCAAAGGAAACTTGGAGTATTTTGTCACCACTGGGTCCTGTGTGCAAGATGCAACTTCCAAATGGAGAAGCCTAATTTTTCATATTATTAAACAGTGACTTAATTTTGGTTTCATCTTCGACTGCCTTCTGTATATGATGTCTTCAGAATATAAACAATGCAAGTTACATTTATCCAACACTTTAGTTCATAATTGCACTACAGCGCCACCTGCTGACGAACAACACCCTCCACCTTTCTGTTGGTTTATATGCAAGTTGCTTCATTTCTTTTAGACTGAGGAAACTTTGTTACATCCTGTTTCACATATTTTAGATTAAGATCTGTTCACATAGTTTTATGCATTCATTACTTTACACTTTTATAACCCATGAGAAATGGTTAGAACATTTCCAACACAAATACATAAGAGTATATATTGATGGTGGGAATTGCAAATGTTGCTAATGTATAGCAACTAATGCCTACAAACTATGATCAGGATCCAGTTGATTATTCCACACAGGACAAATGTGATGTATTGTATTGGTGCATACTGTGGACATAGTAAGACAACATACAAATAAAAGCAAGTATTGCAACATTTAGGGAAGATACATTTAGAAAAAAATATATTAAAATGTGCACAATTAATCTTTATTTTCTAAAAGGTTTGTTTTCTGTTCTAAGTGCATGCTCACATTGTGCTCAGTTTGGGTTATAATATGCCTTAGGGCAGTGTTTTTCAAAGTGGGGGCCGCCAGGGGGGGCACGCAAAATTGGAGGGAAAGGGGAATTCTTTTCTTTTTTTAAAGTTACCTTTTTTTTTTTTTAATGTAATTAATAACTGCATATCTATCAATCTATGTGTCCTTATATAATATTATAAAGACAGAAATCACTTTAAAAATGCTTTAAAAATATGTTTACTGTTGATATTACTGTTTAATATTGTGTTAAGAATGTTTATAACAGAAGACACAATGAATGTAATGAATGACAATACAAAAGATGTTTAGAAGAATAACTGATTATTAATTATTAATACAAATATATATTAAGAAAATGTATTAAGCTGTATGACTAATTTGTCATATTTTCCATCATAATGTACTCATCATTTGATAATGCTATATGGGGGTCCTTGGCATGGCAAAGTTTGGGAAGCCCTGCCTTAGGGGAAAGTGTTTAATGTGACACTGCGGGGCTCAGCTGGAAACAAGAGGCTTATTCGTTCATAACTTCTATACTGACCAATGTTTGATGTGTGTGTGGAGCAGGCTGCTGGAGGAGGAGGCCGTAAAGAGGGCGGAGCTGGAGGAGTTCCACCTGCAGCAGCAGCGCGCCATCGCAGAGACCAAGGCTGAGAAGCAGGAGCTGGAGAGGGAGCGTCTGGTCAAAGAGGACGCGCTGCAGGCGGCCATGAAGCAGCTGGACCAGCTGGAGGAGGACAGGCAGGGCGCGCTGGAGCAGTACCAGGTCAGAGAGATGTGGATTACACTATGGGCTCAGTAGGAAACTGCAGGAAGTAGCTGACAGAAAAAAGTTATGGGCAGTTCCTCCCCTACCTCTAGTTACTTATTTGGAGAACAATAGTTATTTAGTAGAGCTGCATTCAAAAGTTTGAAGCTTCATTCATATTATTGATTCATAAATGCAGCTTTTTGATGTTTCATTTTGTTTGTTTCTGCACAGTTGCATTAGTAGGCTTTATTCATTTTAGTAATCTACCATTTGTAGAATGTATACCAGGGGTGACTGTGTAGGATTGTTTGGTAGAAACATCACATTGAGTGAAAACCCCCCCAAACTATTTTCATTAAATGCCAAATCCAAAATCTACCACACTCAAAGGACCACCCTAAAAATACGTTTTATTTATTCATGAGAAAAAGCCAAGATTTTAGATTGTGTTTAAGGTTAGATCAGTGATTCTCAAACTTTTTTCAATAATGTACCCCCTTTGAAAAAAAATGCAGCCACGTACCCCCTGATCAGCGCAAAAACTATTTGTTAGGGAGAAAAGCCTATATAAAGAGGTACAGCATTGCACCATCAGTGCCTGATTTATTAAAACAAGAACCTTGTTTAAAAATATATAACTTTGACCTGTTTATGGCTACATTTAAAATGTTTACAATCCATCACTAAATTCATGGCAACCCAATTTCAATATCATGCAATAACACTAAGATGACATTTTAACTGATCTTTTTAATAAGTTGTACTTGCAATGTAGTGAGAAACATGGGCTTGTGCTTCACTGAGGATCTTTGTCATTCTGACAGGGAGGCAACTGCAGTTATTACACTTCGTTTTTTGAAATATGTGTAACTCTAATCTATTAATATAAAACCCACACTGCTCAAACTCCGTTACTTTTCCTAAAATTGGTATATTTATCTTTTTTTTTCATTAACATAAAATAATTCTCACGTACCCCCTGCAGAACTCCAACGTACCCCTAGGGGTCCGCGTACCCCCATTTGAGAACCACTGGGTTAGATTACATCGAGCTATAATGAACAACGTGCTGTTCTCACACTGTGTATAGCTGTTGTTACAGTGATAGAAGTTATACACACATACTCACTTTTATAGCAGGTAAATGATTAACATATTGTCTTTATCTGTGTGAAGACGCCAGTTCTTTAGTGGTTTAGTGCCTTGTTGTACCTCATGGTGTGAGTGTATGGCTGCTGGATGGGAGGCAGCTAATGAGAAAGTCATGTGAGACACATTACACAGGTTATTTGTTGATACAGCGCTCCAACTCTAACTTTGTCTCTGTGTTTTCTCGTGTGAGCCAGGCGGTGATGAGGAAGCTGGAAGACGCGGCCAACAACACAAAGACTTGGAAGCACAAGGTGGCCGAACAAGAGGGCATGCTCCGGCTCATCCAACCAGGTAACCTCAGCTGCACCACATGACTGTTTGATGGTTCTTCTGTCTTCGTGAGGACCAAGCTTAGTGTAACACCTTGAGAGTAGAGACATCTCTGATGGGTAACACTGGATTCCAGGGTGAAGCTATACTGCTTAAGGTTTTCATCATATCAAACATCATTTTTAATAATATTATTTGCCCACTATTGTTTCCATCCATTCACGGTATTTGCCTGCAGCGCCGCATAGCCATGACCCTCTTCATGTCAATTAAATGGCAGTTTAATGCGATCCCATGTCTAGATATGTGACCAAGACACTTTCACACAAATGGTGTCAATTAGGGATGTCCCGATCACCTTTTTTTGCTCCCGATCCGATTCCGATCATTTGATTTTGACAATTTGCCGATACCGATTTTTCCCGATCCGATCTTTATGCAATGCATTAAGAGAAAAAAAAGGGAAAAAGCATTCAAGTTGTCCCTTAAGGTTATTTTTTGATTTAAATGACAGTACCCAACTACCCATTCTATCCAACATGGATATAGCTTCTTTCTTTCACAGCAGCATTGGATCAGTTCAGTTGTGCAGCATTGGATCAAAACAATATAAAGCTTATCAGTGCTCGTTAGCTTACTGCTACTATTAGACACTGCGCCCACTCTGTTGCCAGGCAACCAGGTCTATAAAAACAAGCCCCAAAGAAGCAACACATACATGATGTTGTGTAATTTGAAACCAAAACTAAGGCCTCAGGATGACTTTAAGACTTGAACATGGTCATTTTTGTTTTGTAACATTAAATAAATGTAAAAAATGTAAAAAAATAAATAAATTCCGATCCCCGATTTTTTTCTCCCGATTCCGATCTTTTGAAAATCACGTGATCTGCGCCGATCCCCGATCACGTGATTGGGACATCTCTAGTGTCAATCATACCGTTTTCATTTTGCGAAATGTCTTTCTTATTTTTTACGTTTGACCTGAATTGAATATCTGTTGTGTGCCATATTGTTAAAGCACTTTGAGTTGCATCTGTGTAAGAAAAGTACTGTACAAATGAAATAATAATTATTACTACCAGGTCATGATAACATTTCAGTATCACTGGGCAGCTTCGGGCGGCTTTGATCAAATCAAATCAAGTTTTATTTATATAGCACATTTATAATCGATTTTTGGTCGAGCCAAAGTGCTGTACATATAATAAAAATAGCCTACAGTAGGGACACTTTGCAGCAAATACAACAGCACAGATTGTTCAGAATATCAATGAGAAAAACGACACCCTCTGTCCTTAGACCCTCTGTCCTTAGACCCTCTGTCCTTAGACCCTCTGTCCTTAGACCCTCACATCGTACAAGGAAAAACTTCCGGAGAAAAACCCACAGTTTAAAGGGGAACATGGGAGAAACCTCAGTGAGAGCAACAGAGGAGGGAAATGATGGTTCCCTCTTGCTCTGTGGGGCTGTTTGCTTTATGCCAAGCGTTTAAACTGAGAGTTAGAGAGCAACATGTGTACATATCTGCTTGAATTGTTTTTTCCTCAAAGCTACAAACTCCTGCCATGAATCAATTTAATGGCGCCTTCATCCCTCTAAATGTCCCAATAGAGTTTATTGCTGAGGAAAAACAAGCCGAGACTATTTTGTCATACTCTCTCAGCCAACTATGCACCGAGCAAACAAACAAATAAAAATGATTGAGGGAAAAGTTATAACCGTAAGATATCCAAATTCCACAGATACCTTTGGCTTCATATTAAGAATGTTGTTTACTACGAAGTAAAAATGACGACATATCCATATCACTCTTTTGGTGAAGATGGTTCATGTGTTTCAAACGGCTGTGCTTTTTCACACTTAATCATATTCAGTTGAAACCCAAGCAGTTAAGATAAAATCAATGAAATGAATCTTTGTGAATGAGCGAGTGATAGCGCTCCCAATTAGTTTTTCAAGAATATCTGTATCTTTAAAATGTTGTTTAAAAAGATCACTAAATAGTTCTGCATTGATATAAACATTAGCAAAATGATCTCCTATTAAAATAGAATGAGCCATATGTGAAAGTGTGGAAAATGAATGATAACGTGCGCACGGATATTATAACTAAAATCAGCTGTACACAACAAGTGTGTTCTGTTACAGAGATGGCCGCTAGCGTTGCACAACATCATATTTTGTGTTATCAACTTACGCAATAAACACACTGGGTTGTTTCCCTCTGGACATTTGAGTTTTTTCTAAGATGGCAGTAAAAAGATTGTGCGTTTTGCAATTCAACATTTTACTATCATTCTGTTTTTATTGCTGTCTTTTGTGTTCATTTCAACAAGTAATACATTTCAGCAGTACCGAAAAACCGAATCTGAGTACACTTTAATATCTGTTTACTCTCACTTTTGAATATTTTCCATATACAACTTTTATTTTGCAAACAGCAACATATGCAAAGCTTTCTTTGTAGCTGACTTTTTTTTTCAGACACCCGTGCAACGATGTATAGAAGAGTCATGTGACATTCGATTGTTGCTGACACATCAGCCAGAGACTGTCTGGTTGCTGTTATCAATGCATTATAGTCACTAATATTTGCCCATAATAAAATACTCCTACCTTTCCCTTCAGGTT
>CALSBZ010033241.1:0-10243 GCA_943591055.1 Gobionotothen gibberifrons
CATACAATAGACAATTCTTTTATTTTTTAGAGACAGAAACACTGCATCCTACAATTCCCATAAGGCAACTGGATAGAATCTTAGAGGATCTTCCTGCCTTGGAGTTCCCCTGAATGTTGGCACCCAGCTTGTAAAGTAGTCCTCTGTTTTGTGTCGAAGCCCAAGTGAAGATATTTAGATTTTCTGATTTTCTGACAAGACTCCTCCTACTCCTCAGAAGACATAAAGCTGAGTTTAGGTCTAACCATAACACATAAACTGACCTCCATCTCTGTCTCTGATTGGTTGCAGCCCAGCTGGAGTTCGTCCAGATCCTGGTGATCGTGGTGGTGATGATGGTGATGGTGGTGGTCATCACCTGTCTGCTGAACCACTACCGCCTATCAGCTCGCTCGCTGCTCTCCAGACACGCCCCTGCCCGCAGGAGACACCTGCCACTGGCCAGCGTGAGTCATACACACCTGAATAAGAGGGGGAAGAAGTATTCAGATTTGATACTGAAGTGAAATAAGCAATACTATGTAATAATACTCATGAAATATAAACATGCACAGTGGTCCTTAGTGCCATGTACATTTTCAAATTCATTTATTTGAAGCTCCAACCACCAGAATTCGTTATGATAGTCAAGACAACTCTCCTGGTGAATTGTATTCAAATTCCAACAGCATTTACCCCTCCCTCATCAACCTTGAAGTTTACCCTCAGTAGGGTGGTCCTTAAAATTGAAAGTGGGAAAGTCTAAGCTCCAACCCCTATTCCATTAGTCAAGAAAACTCTCCTGGTGAATGTTTTCCTCAATCTGACAGCATGTACCCCTCCCTCGCACGACCAATCATCTGAGCCGGGCCAGCTAAAATAGCTGGATGGCCTACCTGCCTGTCAGCCTTCCATCTGTGCACAAACTTATCTCGTGCCCTCATTGGTCATGTGCGCGTGCGTGTGTGTTGGAGGAGGGGCTCTGTAAGGAAGTGGCAGATTTTCTCCGGTCGTGTATTTTCTAATTCTAGCGCACTCGAGCCGGTTTCTCAAACTTACATACCCCACCTTTAATGCACGGTCAGCAAAGATCCAGGTTTTCATTTTGCATTGATTATTCATCTTCAAGAACAGTATACCTGGTCTCTTAACGTTCAGGGTTAAAGTATTTAACCTCTCCTTTGGTCGTGTCATCTGTCAGATAAATGTAATGCAGTCAAAAGTGAAATATTGGATACCAAAATGTAGTGCAATAAAGTAGTAATGAAAATCCTCAGATGAAAGTACGTCAAATTGTTACTTAAAGGAGGGGTAGGTAAGTTTGAGAAACCGGCTCGAGATACACTTTTTGTCATATTCCATGGAATGCTCTTAATATCCTGATAGCAATGCATATTCTAAGTGCTTTGAAAAAAAATCCATAAAAAAAAATCATCTGTGGAAGCCGTAATACTGTAAAAACTACGACCAATTATTTTAGCCGGGCCGGCTAAAATAACTGGTTGGCCGACCTGTCTGTCAGCCTTCAATCTCGTGCACACACACACACACACACACGTGCACTTGCGTGCGCCGTCATTGTATTGCGTGTGTTTCCCGTGAGCTCCTCGGTCAGTCCTCCTGCAGCGGCTCAGTCCTCCTGAGCTCTGCAGCAGGACGCGTTCACCATGGCAGAGTTTGCTTCAACATCGCCTACAGGTCGCAAAAGAAGAACTGTAATGCAGCAAATTATGAAGAAAAAGAAAGTGGGAACTAGGAGAAGTCAAACCAGAGTCAATATCGGAGTTGCTTTTCAACGATGGAGCACACCGGGCCGGAGCTGACGCCATGCTCGACTCTTTTTCTCTTGGACTGTTGTGAGCTTATATGTGGATCTGGGTACCGGTCGCGTATCTTCCAGACACAGCAACTGGGAATAATCACTCTGTGACCCTGTCCCAGGGCTCCATATTGCCACACAACACATTGTCTGTATGCAGCATAGCTGAACTGTATGTTGCTCTCCCCTGTGTGTCCCAATGTGTCACCGATAATAACAAACAAACGCTAGGTAGCATAGCATTTATATTTACTCATTTAGCAGACGCTGTCTAGCGTAGCTAGGTAATTAGGTACTGTATTTCGTTCGTCGACAAACATGATAGATGAATACGCTAAATATTTCAAATAAACATTCAAAACCAACTTGGGCTGTGTAGTATTGATAACCTTTTTTTTGCCTGATATGTAACGTTACGTTCTAAGGATAGAGGGTGTCGTTTTTCTCATATTGATATTCTGAATAATCTGTGCTGTTGTATTTGCTGTAAAGTGTCCCTACTGTAGGCTATTTTTATTATATGTACAGCACTTTGGCTCGATCAAAAATCGTTTATAAATGTGCTATATAAATAAAACTTGATTTGATTTGGTTACCGCAGCTAACCAAAGCTCCTGATAAGCTCAGGGGAGTTATTGTCCTAGTTCATTTGGATGATCAGACTGACACACATACAGGCAGACAGACAGGAAATGTGCCGCCTGAGAATAAAAAAAGTGACAAAAGTTGGAAAAGTTCCTTCCAGACATTGTTTATAGAAGTTAAAAGCTGCTTTTGTCTCCACTCTGCGAGGCATTGAGACAAAACTGACAGTTCCACAACAGTGTATTCATCCTGAAACTATTTAAATATACGCTGGGAAACTGGGTAATCAAATGTGGAGATCTTTACAAAGGTTGCGCAGAAATTTGGATGAGTAAAAGAATACATCTCTGTGATTCACTCAGACATAAAGGCATTACTTTACAAAATAAGAGAGTATTTTAAAAAGCCAGTGAGCGCTCACAAATGGAGCCCCTAGTGGACAAAAAGTGAACACATTCTTCATAAGAATAATAAAGAATAAATACAACTTATAATAACCATGAAAGTGAACATACTTACCATTTGATTGAACATAATAATCATATATGTATTGCTTTAAAAGCCTTATTGGCATTGGAATAATGACAAGAACAGATGTCACTGTGTGTGCTGTGTGCTCTGCATGTGGGACCATTACAGAGGGTTTCATCCCTCCCAATATATTCTATCTGTCTATCTATGCATCTACACACATTTAAAAAATATCATCAATGGTTATAATTATTGTTTTTATTTGAACAATTATGTAACGCTGGCATGTCATGCATAGGCAAATTGTTGATTATTGTGCAGGATATAACTCATCATATATAAGATGAATAAATGATAATCTCTCTATCGTTCTTTCAGGAGGGGAGTCTGTGGTCTTCTGACGGCACGGGGACAAACAGTGGTCTAAATGAGGTGAGGCATCCTTTTGACTATATCTTTATTAAACAAGGAGCATGTATACAAATACATTCATCACAAAAAGCAAAGAGATGATTTAAGCTGGATTTAGCTATAAGCTTTTCCATTAAATGAATAACAGAAATAAGCAAAATGAAACAGTTCATAATGTAGCAGTAACATGACATCCTTCCTCTTCACAGCACCAGGTGTACAACCCCCGGCCCCCAGACAGAGGGGCCTCGTCCTACCTGCAGCGGGACCCCCAGCCTCAGCCCCTGCCCCAGCGCTTCCAGCACTCCTTCGCCCCGACGCGCTTCCAGCCGACGTACCCCTACCTGCCGCAGAGCCTCATCGACCTCCCACCCACCATCTGCCTGTCGGACGGGGAGGAGCCCCCACCGTACCAGGGACCCTGCACGCTGCAGCTCCGAGACCCCGAGCAGCAGATGGAGCTGAACCGAGAGTCGGTGAGGGCCCCGCCCAACAGAACCGTGTTCGACTCCCACCCTCTGCACCCGTCACGCTCCTGTCTGCAGGCCAGGTGACTACAAACGTTGATCATGTGTTGACCATACAGCAGTGCAGGGACGCTGCATGTCTGGTTGCCGAGTTAGCATAAAAAGGGCTGGTTCCAAAGAGACGAATGGGATCTTTCCTTTGGATTTTGGAAAATTGCAGAAAATGATCTATATGGCAAACGATGGGTTCAGCAGGATAATCTCCACATATTAACACCACTTTCATAATAGTTGAAGCATAAATGCAATCTCGCCCTGGTAAAAAGCTAAATAAGGCAAAAAACTATCACATGACTTCACATCACTAAGCTAAATAAGGCTAAAGTTCAGCAAGATTACGCTTACTTGTCACATTTAGACAGTTGCTAGCAACCATAACTTTTAAGACATGTAAAAGCTTTACACATTCACCAGTGCGGTATTAACTGTAGGGCTGTATCCGAATATTCGTTCGTTGGAGTACTATTCGGGTTTCAATTTCGTTATTCAGATATTCGTTGTTTTTTTCTTTTTTTTGGCAGCCGCGCTTCACTCAATTTATTGAAATCTCCAATATCAACGTAAGAGCTTGTGCCTCTTTGGGGGGTGCTAACACTTAACCATAAACTTTATAGTTTACTTTCTCCGTCTTTATATGTAGATATGACTTTTCTCCGTTAATCTCCGTCACGTTGTTTCCATAGCAACAACAACTTCCTGTCAACAGCGCTAACTCTCCTTCAAAATAAAAGCATGTCCATACAAAATAAGAAGCCAAGCCAAATTACACTTAAGACATTTATACAACTGCAACGAAAGTAACAAACACAATGCGATATCCTTTTGAATTTCAAAGAACACAAATTGGTTTATTTACATTAACAAATAAAGTTCTATAAAACAGCAATACTGTAGAATAACAAAATGAATGCCGTGAATAAACCGCAATACACGTGTTGAAGCGGTTCGCTGCTGATTACTACGCTCGGTTTTGTATTTTTCTGCTCCTACATTTGTTTGTTCTCCACCCATCAGACTTATTCCTGACCCTTGTTGTTTCCCCCCCAGTCTGCAGGCCCCTCCTCCCAGCATGCACTCTGGCGTCAGTGTGTTGGAAGCCCAGGAGTCCCGGCATCAGAAGCAGGCCTCTCGAGTGGAAGGAGCCCCCCCGACCTACAGCGAGGTGATCGGGCACTACTACCACCCGACGTCCCTGCCCCCCAGCCACAGCCATCGGACTGTTTCCTCCTCACAAGCCCCGCCCCCCTCGTTCATACACGGCCTGCTGCGACCTCCACACCCGCAGCAAGGGAGCGTGGACACCAGGAATGCCAGGAATACCAAGGAGAAATCCCAGAAGCCCCAGCAGGTGTGACAGTACCGCTTCCTTCAAAAAAGAAAGAATTGATGTTGTCTGCTTGGTCAGTAGCCAATGAGGAACAACGTGGTAAAAATCCACTCTGATGGTAATTTGTAGTGAGGTCAGTTTCCCCACTTCATGGATCTCCTTTAGGTAAGAACACATGGAAACCACATCACTCCTGCAGAGCACAGTGGCAGGAGAACATCTGGCACTTCCTGTTCCACACTTCCTATTTCCTGTCTGAGGAGCACTTCAGATGATGATGTCAGAGAAGAAGGGCAGAGGGTGCAAAGGGAAGCCTCCTTCTTCCCTTGACGCCTCCCTCCTCCATTAGACTGATCGTACTAGTCTCCATTCATTATAAATATGTTCTTGTTTTGTTTGTTCCTATAGAACCTTTTGTTTGTTTGTCTTTTTCGCGCTTACAAAAAATCTTTCTATCCAGGCAAATGGCGAAATGTTGCAATCTTCTTGGTTCTTCCAGGTTTTTGTTTTTATTTCCTAGTGATAATCCCCCCCTCGCTGCTTTGACTCCATCCTGTTCTTTGTCAAATGTTAGCAGCAACTCCTGCATCTGGCTTTAGCTGTATCACTGGGACACGTTAGCACGTTAGCATTTTTCCAAGAGTTTAGATTTAGTTAGCGTTATCTGAACCTAGCTTAGCCGTCATAGCACATCGCTAAAAGTCCCAGAGCTAAACGTTTCTGCCTTATATCGACCGATGCAGGAGTTGTCACTAAAATCCTTTTTTATGTTATGTTTTCTAAAGAAGGTTTGCACAAAGTTCACGACTGTTCAACACAGAAAAAAGGAATCCGCAATATGATTGATAAAGGAGAAAACAGAGAAAAGTAGGGGTATTTTTCTAAACTTTATAGATTCTTATCGTTAAGATATTTATTTTCTGTTTTACATGTTGTCTCGTTTTAGAAAAAGGAAACATCATGAATCTGTTGGGGTGCCAACTTTCACATTTTGCTACATACATGTATTACATTTTGAGTTTATATACGAACACACGTATGCAAACGGAGAGCGAAGTTAAAAGCACGAATTGAGAGTTATTTATATAAATGCTGAAAAGAATTGCACTATTTTTTAGTATGAGCAGATCGAACGTGTGAGAGAGACTTTTACTTTGAAGGAGCTCTGTCAAGTGAGGCGTAATATAAAAAGAGAAAAGGTAGATGTACCAGAGGGGCGGTGCACAGCAGCATGTATCACACTCTGACTTTGGATCAACCGACTCGGATACATTACCGTACCAATGATATCAAAACAAATAAATCCCTAATTTATGCAAATATCCGAGTCCTGCGAGCCAACCACGAGTCAGCCTTCAACCTGTTGGGCCCAATCAGAAACTTTGCTTTTAGCTCTCTCTCTTCCTATTGGCCGAATCGTTAGCCAATCCCAAAGCTGGCTGTCGCTATCTCGAACGAGACACCAGTTTTCTCACGTTAATCAGACTTTTTCACAAACAAACGTCTGACCTAATCACGACGCTGTGTAACAGGAGAGTAGTTTCATCCTGCTGAGTTCTCTTTCATTTTTGGATTATTGAGTGAGAAGAGAGAGATAATGCAGATCAAAGTGACACCTCTTCGTGTTGCGTTAAGGAAGGAAGCCATGTCGCCCTAGACGAATGATACGCTGACTGTGCACTGCTGTGGCCGCACACACACACCAACGTTTTCTTTTGAAATCTGTCTTTTGAACGTACACACACTCCCCTTCTGGTAAGGTTCTCTCTGTTGCAGGCATCGCTGAGCACTTTACTGCACCAGGAACGAGTCAACAATCTTCTGTCAGCCAGCAGCAGCCGATAAAAGCTACAGTAGAAACCTTTCATAGCGTAGGATAGACTTTAGACCCACACTTGAAAAGATGCAAAGAGTTGTGCTCCAAGACTTTAAATCCCTTACAACAAATGAGAACCCACTACCTGCAATCAGTGACTTATCATCAGCCAGACCTGGGTATCAAAGACTTTTCATTCCCATACAATGAACAGTTTCAGTACCATGACAAACATAACAAGAAATACGTTTGTGTTTTTATACTAAACTCTTTTTTCAAAAAAAAGGTTTGATACTCAGTCTGGCTTTTCAAAGTTATTTGATGTACTCTTTTATTCGACTCCCTTCCTTCCTTGGTGGGTATTTCCCTCTTGGAGCATAACTCTTAGTGTTTAAGGCAGCAGAAGACGAGTTGTCTCATATTAAACACACTGAAGTGTTGAAAAGTGACACGAGTGTTTACAGCAGCTCTTCTTCTGTCATCTCTTTAGGAGCGCGGGACTAAAGCTCAAACTAACGTAGGAGATTAGGACGTGAAGACATTTGTAGTTTTTGAGTGTTGAATTGAGTTTATTTGAATTGTTGTTGATGTGAGGCTTTAGTGTCCAGTCTTTATGCAACAGCGCCCTCCGCAGGGACCCAACCAAACCACAGCCAAAACTCCCGAAGCTGACTCAGCGTAATTTAGTGGAAAACGAGAGAGTCGGAAGGCCAGAAAAGACATTTTATAATCTGAAGCGGTGAATCCTTTAACACTTTGACGTATTATCATCATAAGGTCTATCTGAAGGATACACGTGTGGGACTCTAATATCTCTTTCTTAACAACAATGAACCCTCATCACATTTGAATGTTGTTGTCCCTGTTTAAAAACACATGGAAGTACATTTACAAAAATCCTGAATTGAACGGTGGAAGTTAACATTCCTGTTGTTGAACTCTGTCTCAAACTGCTGCAATACAGAAACAAGACAGATCATCAGAAGTCCTTTCTTTGACTCTCTTCCTCCTTTTGTTCCAGTGTGATGCACAGTATATATCACAATGTAAAGAAATCAATCTCTTGACCCAAAGCAGCTAAAGGAGTGACGAGTGGATCAATCAGAATATAAATCACCTCGTAATGACAGTATAAGCCCCCAAACACAAGTTTAGATAATTTATTAACCCTCCTTCCCTTTCCTTTTATTTCCTTTCCCTCCATCAGTATTATACTTGTGTTTGGACCAGGTGCTTCCTCTAAACATGGTTTGGGTCCCTGCAGGGTTGCACCGGGTATCAAAAGGCTAGACAGGCTCTGAATAGGGCGTCACAGTAGAAATAAATAGTAGAAATAGTGATCGTTATTTAAAATAATGTGCCTAAAGGGTGCATGAGAAGTGAAACCGTGTAAAATCAATCTCTCGCTTCAGGGAAACCTGCGCTGGCTGACGATTCAAAACCAGACTGGAGGAGAGATGAGGGAAAACATAAGCCACACTATAACTGACTCATCATGTGCTGCCTACACACACACACACACACACACTCACACTCACACTCACACACACACACACTCACACACACACACTCACACACAAAGAGGAGATAACAATTGATTTACTTCCAATGGGTGATTTATTCATATACACTGAAAAAACTGAAACGTTGTCTTTTATTAAATGTCAACAGATTTCACATAAGTGTATTTAATTAAAGTCAACGTCTCAGATTTTTCAGTGTAGGAATGATCATTTAGGGGGTTAAGTATTCCTTTAAGAGGAGGCGGTTGAGCTTAATCCACATTAAATGTTGTTCAAACACGAAACTAATCAGGTTTCTGTCTCCTAGAAATGTGTCAAATCCAGCAATAATCTGTGTGTGTTTAAACTGGGACACAACTCTTTGATTTAAGCCAGCGTGAAGGTTGAGTGTGTGTGTGTGTGTGTGTGTGTGTGGGGGGGGGGGGGGAAAGACCCTGGGAAAGACCTCCAGCTGTCTAGACACAAACTAAACAAACACACACAGGTGCACCATCACACACACATATCTTTGTTATTGTGGACCACACAAGAAAACAATGTATCCAACACACACACACACACACACACACACACACACACACACACACACACAGTCCCCCTCCTCCTCTCTGAACGAGCTCTTCCTGTTACCTAGCGATGCCTGCTGTCCAATGACAGAGCTCCTCTCCCCCAGCCTTCGCTCCCATTGGCTGGCTGTTTTTTTTCGTGGTCTCCTTGGAAGCGTTTTTATTTTTGTTGCTATGTCGTAAATGTGCCTGCCTGCGCTGAGACGGGCGAAATGTGAGTGGCTAGTTTGGGCTGTCAATCATCCCAGGCCATGCCACTGTCTCAGAGGATGCTGATTGGATGATGATGATGAGATTGAGGATGATGAAGATGTTTTTGATAGAGCGTTGCAATACACCTACTATTTGCCTTTTTGATAATATTAGTCATATTTTAACGTAGTGTTCTTAAATGTACGTTTTTTATTGTTGTTGTTGTTATTATTGTTGTTTATTCACTTGAGAACAAAACCATTTTTCTTCGATCCATTGTCACACCATTTTTTTCTTTTTTTTTGGGGTGTAAAGCGACTTACCACAGGAAAGCTGCAGATGATTGAGAGGACGTGTAAATACAACACTTCTGTTTTCAAAGTGCCATTTGTAGTTTCAAGAGCAAACCATTCGTGCACTCCTTTCATTCAGTCCTGAGGTCAAAATGCACTCATTGCATGTAAACAGGAAGTGCGCTACTTCCTGAATCATCGGCTCTCCTCCCCCGGCCAGCGTCTACATGTGTGCCTTCTGCTGGTGGGGGGGCGGAGACTCCGCTCTGCAATGACCTTATGATTCATAAGGGGAAATTGTGATTTTGAAAGTCAAAACTACAAACTACAACAAAAGTTGCATCTTTGAATTAGTATCTGATACATTTAAGTATTTCATTTATTTTATTTGTCTTGCATAAGATTAGCTTTTTTTTTCTCTTTTCTTGGCACAAATGGGCTTCCATATGAAAGTTTCTTATGCTGCGTTCCACAGAAAGTCGGACCCTTCAAACTGTTGTTATTTTCCACATTCTTTCATGTAAGGTTGAAGTAACGATGACCTGCCAGTGCAGATGTGTATTGTGTTTCCGACATGTAATGGAACGCAACATAAGGAACAACGTTACAAGTGAAATACACAGAAATAAGTGTCCGGCCTCAAACACATTAAAGACATTTCCAAAGAAGGAATCCTCCTAAACCCGACTCTTGGACAAGAGTTACACCTGACTTGAACTTTCTTTCTTTTTTTT
>CALSBZ010033248.1:6004-18887 GCA_943591055.1 Gobionotothen gibberifrons
GAGGTTTATGACTCTATTCTAACAAATAATATATGTTAAAAGACAAATATTTCATGTAAAATTACAGTAATAGAGGCTCCTTGTGGTGAGGTAAGTTTCTGTTTTTTTACATGTTATCTCCATATTTTATTTTACAGTTTTTTTCCTTTTTTTAACGGACATTTTCTGGCGCCCCCGTCGCCAGAAAATAACCGTTTTTTTACAATTTTTTTTTTTACAGTGTACAGGTCTCACAGAGTATAGGATAGTCTGCAGGAGTGCACACAGGGTATAATGTGTGTCTGTGTTTTATAGAGGAGGACTGTTGCTGTGCAGAAAGGAAAAGAGATAAGACGTTCTCCTGACTGTTATCTTACAATGCTCTCATAGGGAGAGCCGCATCCTCCAGGTACGACCTTGGCGGGAACAGGTCGAGTTGACCAAACAATTTCTAAGCATAATATCATTTGGTTTTACCATATGAAGTAATATAATAAATTGCCACTACAACATATATAATACATATAAAATAGTGTATGATATTACATTATTGCCTCTGCATTGGATTATTATGGGATAGGGCAGGGCTATTCAAGTACACATTCAGTTGGGCCAGATTTTATAACAACAAAATTCAGCTGGGCCAGACATTCAGCGGCCTGTAAAAAGCAGGTAATGACACATTTTAAACTAACACATATTACTGCGATGAAAAGCATGCCATTTTTATTCATTGTTCATCTAACAAAGGTACGTAAAAAAGTGCATAAAAACACAACAAATTAGCATTAATTTAACAGAATCTGGAAAAAAACTGCTCAGTTATAGCATTACATTTGTTTGCTTTAGAAGTCAAATATTCAGGGTTTTTTTTTTTAACCAGGCACATCACAAAGTGCCTTTAACTGAATACAATAATAGCAGTCTTAATAAATGTCCTCACATACAAAATAAAATTGGATACATATGACACATGCACATCAAAAAGTGCATTAACAAACAGTTAAAGAGCTCCAATGTAACAAAAAGAGGTAGTATTATACTATTTTTTCACTTTTCAAGTAATAACAAAAAAATCTTTTTTTGGTCACATTTGACCCAGACACATTACAAAGTTCATTTAAATGAATACAAAAATAACTGTCAAACCCTTGAGTGCACAAACCCATAACAAGGGATAATGGTAACTAACATATGAATGAATACTACACTACACGTCTACTATAGTAAACTAGGTGCTTACTATCACCTCATTTGTGATTTGTCATCGCTGACTTTCTCAATGGGAGAAGTGACATTTTTTGTTTTGAACAAGAGCAGTGATCTTTGGCTCATAGGATGTCAATGCAATCCTAAAACATTGGTGAAGAGTGCTGTCAGTCAGGGAGCAGCGAGTGCTACTTTTTATTGAGTTCATGTGTGAAAAGCTTGATTCACATTTGATTTGATTTGATTCACATTGATCGCTACTTTCTGAACGTTAGGGAACTGCTGTTTGTTGACGTCACTCCAAAACTTCGCTGGCCCGTTAGTGCGCTGCTCTTGTGCCATGGTTACGGATGAATGCATGTCAATAAATTCCAGTGTACATTTCCCCTCGTCGATGCAGGGGACCACTTCCTTTGCTCTGGTTGATACGTCCCCCTCTATTGCAACAGTGAAGGGGTCTCTGGCAAAGCCCATCACCTCTGTGGGCAGAGCAAGTCCATCCAATCGACCGGCAAAGTTCTCTTTCAACCTCGCAATGAAATCTGTTATCACATCCGTGATTTGTGCCGGGGATGTGATGTGTTTGGGGAGCGTCGGAAAATGCAGCATCCGACCCGTACTCAAGTCCGTCGCGAAAAGGTCCAGCTTGACTTGGAATGCGCGCATCTGCTCCACAAGATCAATGACCGTTTTGTCTCTGTTTACGCTTCAGATTTGAGAGAGACATGTTTTAGAGTTGCTATCATATGACCACCGTTAGCATTACTAGCACCACTAGATGCACTTTCAAAAAACGTGCTCCGTTGTGGTTTAGTGGTTTCTATGCAACGCGGAGTGTTGCGTTCATGGTCTGTACTAGTGTAGGAATTTGGCTACGGGAGGCTGGGCCACTCGGGAGTTGGTTCTGGGCCGCATCTGGCCCGCGGGCCGCCAGTTGAATAGGCCTGGGATAGGGTAATAACTTCATAATTAACTACGTCTAAAAGCAGAAGTCTAGGGCAAATAATTGCAAGACTCTTCAGTGTCACAAAATGAGATGCATTGTGGGACATGTAGTTTATGGGCAACATGCTTCTGTAAAGCAGCAGTAACCGTATAATAATGAACGTATTATATTCTTTGCAAGCTCTTGCGGGCCACATAAAATGAAGTCGCGGGCCGGATTTGGACCACGGGCCTTGAGTTTGACACCCCTGCACTACGGTAACCCCTCCAGTCACTACGGTAACCCTGGCTTGCAGTCACTACGGTAATCCTACAGTCATCATTACGGTAATGTTGTCTAGTCACTACGGTAACCCTTCCAGTCACTACGGTAACCCTTCCAGTCACTACGGTAATCCTACAGTCTTTACGGTAGTGCTGACAGCGGCTCTGGGTGTCAGCTGATCCTCCTTCACTGTGGAGAAAACAAGCTGAAGGAAAACACTGTTGGATAAAAACCATGGCTGCCGAGATTCATTCGAGGCCTCAGACCGCCAGACCGGTTCTTCTGAACAAAATCGAGGGCCACTCGGACACTGTGAACTCGGCCGTTTTGATCCCCAAAGAGGATGGAGTTATCACGGTCAGCGAGGACAGGTGAGGGCTAACGGCTAAACCTGGAAGTAGCTATCACCGGGCTCCGTCTATTTGCTGGAGTGCGTAGGGATAAATATCCATGAATGAATTCACTTTTTCCATATATATCCGCTATCATAAACACAACCACAAAAAGGGGGATATTACATAAGGTTTTCTGTCGCTAACGACTCAATATTGCTTTATTTACAATATTATTTGAGTCTATTTTGATATGGCTAGCTAGCTAATGCTGATAGTAAACATTACCTTATCACACTGTTGCCTTCATGTGCAATGGTGTAAAGTAATGAAGTACATTTACTCAAATACTGTAGTTAATTACAATTCTTAGGGAATTGTATTTCCATTTTATGCTACTTTGTACTTCTACTCCACTACAGTTCAGAGGTAAATGGTGTACTTTTACTCCAATACATGTATTTAATACCTTTACTCTACAGATGTGGATGAATGATGTGAAATATAATCACCTCTTAAATCAGACTTTAGTTCCACCTGGAGTAAATCCACAAGCTACCCTGCAGTATACAAAGTCCTTCAAACTAGCTGCACCTTTACCAGCTTTGAAAACACTTTCATGATCAATCATTATAAAACATATCATATATATTATTCTGAAATGGACCAATCTGCACAATGACTACTTTTACTGTCGCTACTTTCACTATATTTTGATGAGAATACTTTTATACTTTTACTTGAGGAACATTTTGAATGCAGGACTTTTACTGTAATAGAGTATTCCTACACTCTGGTACTTCTACTTTTACTCAAGTACAAAATCTGAGTACTTCTACTTTTACTCAAGTACAAGATCTGAGTACTTCTACTTTTACTCAAGTACAAGATCTGAGTACTTCTACTTTTACTCAAGTACAAGATCTGAGTACTTCTACTTTTACTCAAGTACAAGATTTGCGTACTTCTACTTTTACTCAAGTCCAAGATCTGAGTACTTCTACTTTTACCCAAGTACAAGATCTGTGTACTTCTACTTTTACTCAAGTCCAAGATCTGAGTACTTCTTCCACCTCTGTTCAAGTGCATCTCGTAATCTATGTTTAATTCGTTTTTAATTACACTTGTTTAGCTTGACATTGAGTGATACAGTTATTTTATTTTGATTTGATAAAATCAGTTATAACCAAGGGTATCTTTAGTTTGTTCATTTGTCTTATTGACACGTTGCTTCATAATGCTTTGCATATAAGCTACGCATGATTCACCCCCCCCCCCCCCCCCCCCCCCCCTGAACATAACATCTTTGTAATCTGGGTGCAATAAAAAAAAATGTATTATGGCATGCAAGAGTGATTAATCATCAATAAATCAATACCATGGGACAGTGGTACAATTAGACTTTAACAGACTCGTTCCACTTTCTCTAACTAGAATGTATCCTATGTTAAACTGAAAGCATGCTTTAAAAGAGTGAAAAAGCTACATCCTCATTCAAAGATAAAAGAAACTTGAACTACGTGATGCAGTGTTGGGTTTAAAGGGGAAGTTGTGGGGCAGGAAACAGGTGTGTGTACGTGTGTGTGTGTGTCAGAGTTCCCGTTAGCCGTTAATTACCGGACTATGACCGGTAAAATATGCTGAAGACCGGCAAATCTAAATCTCTCCGGTCAAAATAGTTTCCCCTTAGGGCAATACCGCATCAGTTGCGCCACTTATGTGACAGACAAGAATAGTATGTGACAGACAAGAAGAGTATGCGCTCCGTTTATTATTCCCGTTATTGTAAATGACTGTACTCTTTTGAATAGTTAATCTACTATAATTAGTTTGTTTAATATAGAATCATATCAATTTGTTTTAAAGCTCAATAAATAACAAAGAAGACCTTTGACCGGAAGAACGTGGAGCACGAAGTGAAGTTATGTTTCGTATATTACTTTTAGGATGTGATGCTGAAAAAAATCTGCGTTTAACTATTGTTTTCATTATTTTATCTACTGATTATTTAAATCGGGAGCATTTCAAAACCACCGTGGGGGGGGGGGTGCTAGTAGATCGCCGGAGCTGTATTAGATTCACATTAACATGCTTATTGTAGTTGTAAGTGCACTGCCTTGCGGCCTGAAGCACCATCCTTGATGGAGCATATGTGGGCTGGACCTGTATTTAACAGGAAAGGAGTGAGCAGAGGGTCGAGTTGTCGATTCTTGTTCTGTTTTCTGTGACAATCTTCCTCACCCTCTCAGACTTTCAGTTGCGCCCGCTACTAAAGAGACGTGCTACCATGGAAACCAAACAATGGTGTAGCTGTATTAAAGTCCGAGTGGAAACAGTCCTGAGTAAATCTGATTTTGTCAGAAATCGGGAGAAATATGACCCCGGGAGGAAACCGGGAGAGGGCAATGAAATCGGGAGTCTCCCGCGAAAATCGGGAGGGTTGGCAAGTATGGACTAAAGCAATATGGACCCTGAATCTAACTAGAGCTCTCGTCCATAGGAAAGAATGTGTGCCAGGGAACCTACGTCCCTGAACAGTAGACTACCTCATGGCGGCTTGTGCTCGGTCAGAGACTGGCAACAACAATGCGCCCAAGCTGCCCCTCCTTAAGAGAGATAGCAGCAATACCCAAGCTCCTCCCCCTTAAGAGAGATAGCAGCAATACCCAAGCTCCTCCCCCTTAAGAGAGATAGCAGCAATACCCAAGGCCGGAGACCTATGCCGTGGGAAAGGAGACAGTGAGAGGAGAATATGATGAATTGTGTCGAAGGTTGAATACCTAAGCACATTATTCCCGAACAGGTGCTACTACTGTAACGTTTACAAAGCTTGTGTTCATGACTTTGGTCAGGTTTGGACAAAAGTAAAACAAATGTGACCTACCAAGAATCATTTTACACCAACATAGAACATTTAAACACACAGCAAATAGATTTGTCCGTGCTGTGTTGTGAACAGAATCAAGCATTGTGTCTGAAGAGAGTTAGAGCTGATTTTCCAGACGAGGATTAAGCCCAGTCTCAGATCCAGGCTCAGTTCACTCGAGTGTTTCCTGGGAAAAGAGACATGTTTTTTTACTCGGCTGTCCTTCACTAAAGCAGCTCTTAGTCACCTCACACTACAATGTTGATCCGTAATCACTTAGGTGATTTAATCCATCATCAAACTAGAGATACAAGGCTTCAGGATTGATTTGAAGGAACCACTCTTTTCAATCCAACATTAAATATGAGTTTAATCCCAAATGAAATGTAAGCTAAATAGTCCTGATCCTTTATGTATGTTCTAGGGCTGCACGATATTGAAAAAAACTGACATTGCGATATTCTTTTCCCCTGCGATATATATTGCGTTTTTTTTAACTATATTTAACCGGATGAAGGATTTGAGTCACGGACGTCTGGATCTTAACTGGTTGACTCATCATTAGGGATGTCCCGATCACCTTTTTTTGCTCCCGATCCGATTCCGATCATTTGATTTTGACAATTTGCCGATACCGATTTTTCCCGATCCGATCTTTATGCAATGCATTAAGAGAAAATAAAGGAAAAAAGCATTCAAGTTGTCCCTTAAGGTTATTTTTTTATTTAAATGACAGTACCCAACTACCCATTCTATCCAACATGGATATAGCTTCTTTTGTTCACAGCAGCATTGGATCAGTTCAGTTGTGCAGCATTGGATCAAAACAAAATAAAGCTTATCAGTACTCGTTAGCTTACTGCTACTATTAGACACTGCGCCCACTGACTCTGTTGCCAGGCAACCAGGTCTATGAAAATAAGCCCCAAAGAAGCAACACATACATGATGTTGTGTAATTTGAAACCAAAACTAAGGCCTCAGGATGACTTTAAGACTTGAACATGGGCATTTTTGTTTTGTAACATTAAATAAAATAAAAAAAATGTTTTAAAAAGAATTCCCGATCCCCGATTTTTTTCTCTCGATTCCGATCTTTTGAAAATCACGTGATCGGATCGGGACATCTCTACTCATCATACCTTAAGTCATGATCTAACATGTCATGATAATGCATGTTGCTTACCCTGAAATAAGGGGGTTCATCTGTGAATGAAGAAGAGAAGAACCTTTCTGTATCCAAAATAGTTCCAGATGTTGCTTTTCTTTTTGGAAGTGAATCTTCATTCTCGCCGGTAAGGTCCTCCTGTGCCTCGCTCATTTTTTACGGTGTTTTGATGGTCTGCAAACTAGCGGGTCGGGGCCTGCTGTGATCTGATCAAGAATGATTGTGATTGGTGGTTTGCTGTGCATGTCACTCACTCAAGTACCCCTGACATGAGAGCTGCACAAGTTTTCCTTTTGTAGCAAGCAGCAAAATAATTGTAACATGACTTGTTTGAGTTAATTTACCTACTTGATATCGCACGTCCTGAAAATGCATGCGCATATCGCGGTTATCGCCATGACACGATATATCGTTCAGCTCTAGTGTGTTCCCTTGTTTCATTAAATATGTGTCTTTGTTTCTGACTTGATCTGACAATAAAGTATTATCTTTTTAAGCATCACATAAAATCCCGTGTTTAAAATAGATGTGCTTATACGTTTCTTGGAAATAGCATTAATAAAGCATTAAAAAATACAATTAAATTAAAGGAATTTTAGGAAAATAAGACCAAAACAACCAATTACAAGAGTCAGTCCCACTTAATAGATTACATTAGCTTTATTGATCTCAATGTGGGATTTCTTTGTTCCAGCATCATGTTTAATCGGCATTGCACATTCATTTAAAAACATAGAGTAACTATCTACTTATGGAACGCTCTGGAGATCAGACAGGCCTCCACACTGCCTGCTTTTAAATCGCTTCTTAAAACCCACCTCTTCTCCTTAGCATTTTCACTTTTGGCGTTTCAACATCTTTGGAGTGTTGCTTTTTTGCATTTAAATAGTTTTTTGTTTTTACTTGTACTTGTTTTATGGTGTGTGAGCTGAGCTGTGTTACTTTTTTGTATGCTTTGTTTTATTTATTTGCCTGTACAGCACTTTGGTCTGGAGGTTTAAAGTGCTTTATAAATAAAGTTGTATTGTATTGTATTGTACTTATCAAAACTATGAAAGAAGTATATCTGTAGAAAACACGATTATAAAATGCACAGAATCAATTAGAATACTCTGTAATAGACCAACCTTCTACTTTTAAAGAATACCTATGAGGATAATATACATCCAAACATGACCGAGTGTACAAGTTGCAGTTTTTAGAATTGAGGAAGAGTGTGATCAGTTTGATAGGAAGTGTAAAACTGAGGGATGAAACCAGGATGTTGTAGATGAAGTACTGTATATATAGAAATGCTGAAAGGTCTTGAAATGCACTCAAAATAATGTAAAACGATATAAAATAGACGACAGAATGTCCACATTTGATAATGATTCATTTACTTTCTTTTTTATTGAAGTGTCAATAATGCTCTATAATGTATTAACTTTTATTCTGTGTATATTATACTTCCTTTGTTTAAAACCCCTCTCTACTGTATTCAATTCCTATTCTACTGTTCATATACTTATACTACACATTATACTGTACTTCACTGCTTCTCCTGCACTTCTGTTTGGATGCTAACTGCATTTGGTCGTCTCAATATTTATACTCGGAAAAGCTAAATCTAATCTTAATTACATTTTCTCCATTTTCCATCAGAACCATCCGAGTGTGGCTGAAAAGAGACAGCGGTCAGTACTGGCCGAGCATCTTCCACACCGTCTCCTGTGAGTAGACCCGTGGGAACCGTCTCTAATGTGTGTGCACGTTGGTACAAAGCGCGCCTCTCTCTCTCCTGCTCATGCTGCGTTCCCCTTCTCCTTCCTTTAGCTCCGTGCTCCTGCATGTCCTACCACCATGACAGCCGGCGCATCTTCATCGGCCAGGACAACGGAGCAATTGTGGTGAGAAAACTCAAATGTAATGGTTAAATATTCTCCAGACTCACTGTTCAGGTTATTTATTTAGAGGCAGTGCACATTGATAAGCATTTCTGTAAATGTGGCCAAGAGGCTATTTGTCATCTGTAGTCCCTGCTGGACAGATAATAATATATATTAGGGCCGTCAGTCCATTAAAATAGTTAATCGCAAATTAATCGCATATTTTGTATCTGTTCTAAATGGGCCGTAGAGGAATATTTTTCAAGTTTTTAATACTCTTATCAATATATGAGTGGACAGATATGCTTTATGCAAATGTCGATATCGATACCTTTTTTGGTATCCATATCTCTCACTAGAATCTCCCATCATCCAACTAACAACAACAACAACGTCAAGCCTTTGGGCTCTGAAACTACGGGGCGGGCCGAGGACAAATACACATCGCACGTTAAAATAATTAGTGGCGTTACATTTTGTTTGCGTTATTAACGCGTCAACTTGACAGCCCTAATAATACATTTTATTTGTATAGCACTTTAAAAACAACGTCATCTCAAGATGCTGATTATAGAAAGTTATCTAAGAAACATATTTAATAATTTAAAAATAGATATATAATACATACAAAACTAGGGAGCTGCGTTTTATAAAAAATAAAAAATAAAGGACAGTCAGTAAAACGCGGTGCGGAAGAGGTGGGTCACCCTAAAACTAATTTCATTGTAAGTTAAGTCAAGTTAATACAATCAGTAAAGACTTGCAACATATAGTAGTGGAAATGCTGATTAACATATTACTTAGCAAGAAGTCAGCAACAGGCAGTACAGACGGACTGAGGGTTGTAAATTGTCCGAGCTAACGATGTTTCTAAATGGGAGTTGTTCAAACTCTCGTTTTTTGTATAAAATAAAACCTGAGTTTCTGGTTTTAAATAGGCCAAGATATCATTATTTAGACTTCCTTCAAACACCCGTGGGTGCAGGAGAGTTATCTGATTAGATTTTCTGTTTGTTTTTCTTGCCCTCCAGGAGTTTCTCATCTCTGAAGACTTCAACAAGATGAGCCACGTCAAAACATACCCCGGTGAGAGACAGAACAACTGTCAAGTCATTTAGCATCAAGTTGAGATGTGACATAGTTCCAGTTGTGTGTTTATAATGTGTATGCTAGACTTATTGTGATGATTGATTCATATTTTCAGTAAGTTCTCATGCTGAATTAGTGAAATAATGCTGTTCGAAAAGACAACTCTTGTTCCACTTCTCAAATAACAGATTTTGCTGCTTTTTGTACTTAAATAAAAAATAAATCGGAACATCTAAACACTGCAATTTACTCAGATCTTCAACAAGCGTTAAACGGGATTGAATAAGGTATTAATTGGGATTAAAATGCCTTAAACTAATTGTTCAAAGTCTTAACAAAGGAGACCGTTAAGACTTGATATTTACAATGAATGAGTCACGTTTTCTGTTGTGCTGTCCAATCGTAAATAATAGATAGTTTCTGTAAGGGAAACTTCTGCAGCAATGGAGAGTCAGGACTCAGAGAGACACGAGGAGAGTTGGAGATTTGATGTCAAACACTGATAGTTAGGGATGTCCCGATCACCTTTTTTTGCTCCCGATCCGATTCCGATCATTTGATTTTGACAATTTGCCGATACCGAAAAAAGCATTCAAGTTGTCCCTTAAGGTTATTTTTTTATTTAAATGACAGTACCCAACTACCCATTCTATCCAACATGGATATAGAATGGATATAGTTGTGCAGCATTGGATCAAAACAAAATAAAGCTTATCAGTACTCGTTAGCTTACTGCTACTATTAGACACACTGTTGCCAGATTTGAGAGAAATAAGCAACCAGGTCTATGAAAAGAAGCAACACATACATGATGTTGTGTAATTTGAAACCAAAACTAAGGCCTCAGGATGACTTTAAGACTTGAACATGGTCATTTTTGTTTTGTAACTTTACATTTAAAAAAAAATTAAAAATTAAAAAAAAAAAAAAAGATTCCGATCCCCGATTTTTTTCTCCCGATTCCGATCTTTTGAAAATCACGTGATCGGCGCCGATCCCCGATCACGTGATCGGATCGGGACATCTCTACTGATAGTTTATTACAAGTATCGGCCGGAGAAATTCATATCACAAGTCACAGCAGCAAAAGGTTCTGACTGCACTGTGGGTTGCCATGTCAAATCTGACCAGCCTCTCTCTCGATAGACCTTTTAACTAGCTTACAGAGAGTTAATCCACATATTGGGGGATGGTGCGTAAACAGCTGGGAACACTGGAGACAGCCCCAACAGCTGGAGACACTGAATCACCTGTCTGTGGTGCTTAGAAGCCAGCGTTCTCACAGTCATAAAACCCTCTGTGACCGATAATATCAACAATAGCTGATCCCTCCCATTCCTTAAGACAGATAACAGACTCAGGGTTGGTCGTAAACGTCAACACACAGAAAAGGTTAAATATCTTAGGAGTAAGGAAGAATTATTCCCTAACAATGTATCAAATGACTCTCACGATGAACTTCACCCAGACCCATATATCGGAGAAATTGCTCATACAATTGATATTCTATTTAAATCAGACTGACAAAAATATAGCCTAACAGGGTCTAAAACATACCTTGCATTAAGCTGTAGGAACACTGTGGAAAGCAGCATTCCTTCCAAATTTCTCGTGACATTTCTTGACTAAACAATTATTTCAGTGTTAGTGTTTATCTCTAAGTTTCATCTCCGGTCACGCTGCTACGGTCAGAATGTTATGGACAGAGAAGCAGCTCCTTTGACTCTCCAGTCTCTTCAGTGAAGATCATATCAAACAAAGCCTGTGGCTGTTGGGTGTGAGTGTGTGTGTGTGTGTGTGTGTGTGTGTGGAATGTATTGTGTTAAAGCAGCAGGTTACCAAGGCATTAAACATGAGCAAAAATACAATTATTAATATTTAATATAGAAATTGATCGGTAAAAATATACAGATCAACAATAAAAGTCATATATCCATTGAGTAATAACTGTTTAAAATATAAAGAAATAAGTAAGAATACATTACAATATACCAAATACACTACCTACTACTAAAATGTAAACATCAGATACTGTTTACATTAGAAACATGTGCTGTATTTTCTTTATTTAAATGCAAAGAAGTAGAGTATTAGTTTAATATAAACATATTGTGCAGGGATAATGGAAGAGAAAACCGAGTGTAATAACTAATATGCAAATAAGGTTCAGATCTACAAATAAACAGTGTTTTTCTGCTCAAGTGAACAGAGGCAGTGTTAAAAGATGGATATAGTTAGGTTGCGTTTCCCCTTGAAAAAGTTCCTCTTTCTTTTCTTCTTTTTTAACTTTTCATTTGATTTTTTTATCAACAAACAGCCAGACAAGACAACGCAATAGCAGTTGGCACACAAGTTAGGGTGACAACAGTGTAATTTGAGTCCGACAGGCTAAGTCAAAATCTAAAGGCTCTGAAAAAGTTTCTTAAGAGCCTGTTGGTATCTAATTTAATGGCAGGAGAAAATATCCTTCAGCAAAGAAGCACGAGAATAAGGAGAACATGGACTACGAAATGGTCGTGGTGTGGTTATTACGCAGCAATAAAAGTGAGGGGAAATGATATCCAAAGAACTTTCTCATTAATTCAAAGTCGTACCGAGTGGAGTAGAAAGTACATGTGGCACAGAAATGTCCCGAGGGTATCTTTTTGCCTCAGCTCTTATAATTAATCTCCCTGTCTTGCACTCTTGCCGAAAAAAGGAATGGCTCATGTTTCTCTTCTTACTGTATAAGCGATGCTTTGTATTACTGCGAGTCATAACAACTGGATTCCTAAACATAGCATTAATAAGATAAATGTAACAGTCACAGGGTACGGTCCGTCTCCAGATAATGTTATTTGTCACAATTTTCCATTTAAATGTTCCCTTTGAAATCGCTTTGAAAATGTTTTTTAGGAACATTTCATTCCCCACTTTAAATGTTTTTGATGTTTAAATTGAGTTAAATATTCAAACCCAACAGACAGTCATTTTAAGCTGAATTGTTACACCAAGTTGAATTATTTTACTCACTTCTGCAAAGTTCAGCTTGCACTATTGTGGGAAAATAAATATTGCTAAGTTAGTTACTTTCAATATCCTGCAGTCCTCTCTGCTCGAGGTTTAAAGAGATCATTTTCAGGTGTATATCAGTATGTAGTGTCTCTACTTTAAAGAGTCCTCT
>CALSBZ010033252.1:0-10059 GCA_943591055.1 Gobionotothen gibberifrons
CCCTCTAATCACAAAAAGAACCCACAAAACCCCACCAGAAAACCAGAACTTAAATACAAATATGACCAATCAAGACAACAAGACACAGCTGAGGAGGATAACACACCAGGGGAACACAATCAGGCAATCAAACAGGAGGGAACACAGAGACAGGAGACAATTACAGACATGACAGACGGGGGGCGAACAACCTTCAAATGAAAACCGACAGACTGTGATAATTCAAAATAAAACAGAAAACAAACAGATCCTAACACCTTTGTCGTGTCCCACTCGGTCCGGCTCTCCGTAGTACAGCGTCACCAGGTGGAAGTCCTCCTCGGAGAACCAGCTCAGCACCGTGTCGATGTTCTGCTTCCACTCGGTCTCGTTGGCGGGCCGCGGGTCCTCGACCACCACCCGGTTTACCGCCTGCCCGCTGTAGTTAACCGCGCCGCCCGGGAAGTAGAAGGAGCCGGTCTTCAGACCCTGAAACACAGAGGAAGAAAACGGACTGACTGGGCATTTCAACCAAGACAGGTGCAGCCAGGGCGCGGTCACTACAGTACAGGCACATATACATCCAGAAACCTTTACTGTGATGGAAACTTCTGGATCAATGGAGACTCAGGGAGACACGAGGAGAGCTGGAGCTTTGATGGCAAACACTGATGGATTATTTGGAGCTTCGGCCGGAGAATTCACAAGACATGTGCTGTGTTTCTGAAGATCTCTACCCCAGACCCCTGTATTTAGCTCTGAGAGAAGAATCAACATGCTGCATAACAAAGCACTGTAACCTCTATCAGCTGACCCAACAGGCAGGAGCAGGGCGACAGAACACTGAGAGCAGCCCAAGGTGCAGCTGCTCAGTGAGGACCGACTGATCAACTGGGTCAGAGTTATGGGCCTAGGACTTTTCTTATCCAATAGGGAATGGGAACCCCGGTGCATTCTGGGCTGCTGTTCAGCATGTCGTCGGACACTTGACCATCTTTAGAATAAAAAATAATTTCCAGAGATGGCAAAAATACACACATCCTTCGCTCAGGTAGAAGTACACACATCCTTTCCTCAAGTAGAAGTACAGTTACTCGTGTTTAAAAATACTCTGGTGAAAGTAGAAGTACTGACTAAACTTCTTTACTCAAGTAAAAGTAAAGAGGCTTTGAAATGTACTTCAGTAAAAAGTACCCATAACTAGCAGCTGTTTTAAAGAGTACCTGACCTCCCTTTATATTAATAGAACAATAATGTCATTTAATGTCGTTTTCATTGGTCCCTCTTCTTTAGAGAAGACCAGGAAATGATGGATACACGGATCGTGTTCAAATCAATAGGCACGCAATGACTCTAAATAATAATGATCACGCCACCAAACACACATTCAAACTAAAGGAACCAGCCTGTTTGGAAAATGTGAGAAGTAGAAAGTACAGGTATTTGGGTTCAACATGTAAGAAGTAGAAAGTACAGGTATTTGTGTTCAAAATGTGAGAAGTAGAAAGTACAGGTATTAGGGTTCAACATGTAACAAGTAGAAAGTACAGGTATTTGTGTTCAACATGTAAGAAGTAGAAAGTACAGGTATTTGTGTTCAACATGTAACAAGTAGAAAGTACAGGTATTTGTGTTCAACATGTAAGAAGTAGAAAGTACAGGTATTTGTGTTCAACATGTAAGAAGTAGAAAGTACAGGTATTTGTGTTCAAAATGTAAGAAGTAGAAAGTACAGGTAGTTGTGTTCAAAATGTAAGAAGTAGAAAGTACAGGTATTTGTGTTCAACATGTAAGAAGTAGAAAGTACAGGTAGTTGTGTTCAAAATGTAAGAAGTAGAAAGTACAGGTATTAGTGTTCAACATGTAAGAAGTAGAAAGTGCAGGTATTTGTGTTCAAAGTGTAAGAAGTAGAAAGTACAGGTATTTGTGTTCAACATGTAAGAAGTAGAAAGTACAGGTATTTGGGTTCAACATGTAAGAAGTAGAAAGTACAGGTATTTGAGTTCAAAGTGTAAGAAGTAGAAAGTACAGGTATTTGTGTTCAACATGTAAGAAGTAGAAAGTACAGGTATTTGGGTTCAAAATGTAAGAAGTAGAAAGTACAGGTATTTGTGTTCAACATGTAAGAAGTCAAAGTAAAAAGTAATCAGAAAAATAAGTAGTGGAGTAAAGTACTGATACCAGAAACATGTACTTAAGTACAGTAGTGAAGTATTTGTACTCCACTACTTCCACCCTCTGAGCAGCTGGAGGTCTCACCTGGTTCTGGGCTGTGATCCATAACGGCAGAACTCCGTTATCCCACCACTCGGACCGGGTCAGCGCCTTCCGGTGAGGGACCTTAAGGTTCGTCTTGGCGTCGTACATCATGTTGTGGACGACCTCGTGGTCCTCCACCCATCTGCCTGAAAAACAAGAAACGACATATTTATAGAGGGGCTTTTATTCTGAAAGGGTTTCCAGGAAGCATCCTTTATCTTCCACACACTGACGTCAGGACAATTACTACTGATAGTTAACTACGCAAAGTAATGCAAAGTGTCCACTGTGAAAGATCAATGTGTTAAAGACAATAAAACACACAAAACGTTGAACGTATTGAAAGTGCACATTATATGAAAGAGAAAATATTTGTGCTAAAACCAAACACTTGAATTTGTAAAATAAAAACTTTAAATGGATTTAAAACACAAACAATCATTTTATTAAAAAATGTTGATACTATAACAAGCACAGTGTGAATATGTAAAGACTTAGTTTAAATAAAACACATTAAATAGTATTTCAAACATAAGAAAATGCTAATAAGTAACAAAGTTCACAAAAAAGACATGAAAGTGCTAAAAGTATAAAAGATTATTTAATGATTTTTTTTTTTTAATAATTGTATAAATAAGATTTAAAAAAATGCATAAGAACATTTATTTTTTAAATATAAGTAAAATAACAAATAATACATACAATATTTATATTAAAATTAGAAATATAAAAAATACATTTAAAATAATTACATCAAAAAAAAATTATAAATTAAAACAAAGTTAAAATTAAACAGAACAAATTAAAATGGAAAGTGCAAATGATTATTCTAAAACTATAAATATGTAAAAATAGATAGAAAAATGTGTACAAGTTTATGGATTAAATGTATGGAATAAATCATGTATAAATATGACATATATTTGTAGATATATTAGTTATTATTTAAACACAAAATATAAATCTATTTTAAAGGTCCCCTATTATTCTGTTTTCATCAATATATCACAGGTCTCAGATATATCCAGAGCCTGTCTCTGATTGGCTGAAACACTTTTCCCACTTTAGTTCCGATAGTTCTTGAAATGTTGCGTTCACACCAAAAAAATCCAGAACTAGAATTTAGTTAATGAGAACCTTTTCCCCCCTTGTGAAAGCGCCTATTGCAGCATCCCTTAATCCCCTCTGTTTCAGCCCTGTTTCACATGTTGATGTAGAAAATACATTGTTGGAGCTATATACATCTTTATATTATTTAATAGTTTAACATTTATTTTCTTGCTGTTTATAGTGTTTATTATTATCATGTATTTATATGTATTCTTAGTTAGCTTCATAAGTAGTTTATATGCTCTTATTTTGAAGGTATGTTTTGGGCACTGGGTGATTAGAGCACCTGGTGTAATTGTATATATTGGAGAGAGGTGGGTGGTGGGAGCCAGAGGACTAGCAGGCAAACTGTTTTTTTACCAGGGTGTTTCAAGCCACACAAAGGAAAGCCAGAGGAAAGGCTTACGGAAAAGGAATATAGGAAACCTGTTCATTGTACTTTGTTATCGGAATAAAATGCACAAATGGAGAATCTTGTCTGGACCTGGATCATTGCCCTGCGTACGATCCGCTAACTAGTGCCTCAGCGGCTGTATTATTTTAAGTTAATTATCTGTTTTAGTTATATATGATTTTGGCCGCTACATACATGAACAAGTGGATTTTGCATAATAGGTGACATTTAACACACAGTTAGAATAAAAAACAAATGTATTTGAATATTTAACAACCACAGAAATCAATTATCCACCAAGGAGTCAAACTAACACGCACACACAGACAATGCCAATGAAGTATGTTGAGGCATGGAAACCAAGTTTGTCCGGAAACATATTAAACTATATGTCTGTGTTTCCTCTGTAAGTAGATCTGCAACTAACAAACATGTAACGATCAGATAATCAGAAAGGAGTGAAAACATATCCATCCAAGCTTCTTAAAGGACAAGGGGATGTTTTTAAATGTCATGATTTGTGCAAAAGCCAAAAGATATTCAGATGTAATACGATAGCAAACAGAGGAGAGCAGGACATCTCTGCAATGTGGAAATGGCATGTTCTGCCTTTTTGGAACCGAAGGTATATGGAATACACACAGAGTAGTTATTTAGAGCGTCTTCTCACCGGAGATGGTGGTGAAGTGCGAGGGGGAGGTCATGGTGAGCATGGGGGGGGTGATGTACTTCGCCCGGACCCCCTCCCGCCCCAGCTGGTCCAGGTGAGGCGTCTCCACGTCCTGGTCGTAGTCCCACCTGAAGCCGTCGAAGGAGATCAGCAGCAGCCGGTTCCTCTGCCCGGACGCTGCCTTGCTCAGAGGCACGCCGGCAGCACAGCTGAGCGAGAGCAACAGAGGCAGGATCCAGTCCATGCTGAGGACACCTGGGAGGACACCTGACTGACTGAAGCTCACCTGTCACTCTGTACACTGAGGCTCACCTGTCTGTGGGAGGACACCTGTCTGTGGGAGGACACCTGTCTGTGGGAGGAGACCTGTCTGCACACACACCTGTCTGTCTGTCTTTCTGTACACCTGTCTGAAGCTCACCTGTCTGTCTCTCACCTGTCTGTCTGTACACCTGTATGGCTCTGCCTAGAATCACCTGCCTGCAGTGCTCGAATGTAACTATGTATTTACTGAAGTACAAAACTCAAAGTATTCCACATTTTCCTTCAAATCTGGAATTATTACAACTTTTTTATCAATATATTCCCATTTCCTATTTCCGAAAATATTTCTTCAAAATCTGGAAATGTATTTGTAATAATTTTTTATCTCAAAATAAATAAATAAAAATCTTGAAACATTCAGATTTCTTTTAAAGGTCATTCCTATTTTTCTAGAAATGTTTACTTAAAAATCTGGAAATACTTGTTTACTTTGTTTCTTCAGCTGATAATCCTTCTTGGCTTCTACTGAAGAAACATTTTGCATTTTAATTGTGATGCAGTATTTCCAGAGCATAGTATGTGTCCTCTCCCTGAAGTCCAGTATCAGAGTGTTTATAACTGTGATAGAGATCAGCGGTGAAGGACGGGACCTTCCACTATCGGCAGGAAATCATCTGCACTCTGTGGACCCGGCTGATAACAGCTATTATTATATCATGACAGACAGTTATAGAGAGGTGCAGGAACGAGTCCTAAAACCCGGAGGTGAGTCAGCATTTCACCACTTCCTGTTCCCTCGTCTCAGAGCCAATGGGACCTCTCCATAGGATTTTGGAAACTATCTGAAATAAGGTCTGTGGTTGAGACACATGGAAGAGACAGATCACGTTTTGTTCTAGACATTAAATCCATCAGCAGTGACCCCGCTGGTGATTTCTGAAGAGTTGACGGGTCTGAAAAACGATGGTTGTTACCAAGTGGCTGAATAGGACTACAGAAGTCGTGGAGGCCGTTGTACGTCATTACGCCGAACACGTAAACACTCCTCTAAGTTAGTTTCTGTTCTGCTTGAAAGCAAGTACCTGCCTCCTGCAAACTGTTCAAATAAATGCTTCAACTCGTACCATTTAGAATCTGTATGTTTGAATATGGATCTGAAGTTGGCGTGACGTTCAAGTCGTGCTGCTGGACTCGGCTGTAGTTCCTTTATAGCATAACGTTAGCATTTTGCTTCTGGCGTTAGAGTTATGATTCAAACATTATAAGAGTAGGGTAGACATGTGGAGATTATCCGGCTGAACTAAACATTTATTAAACAGGTTAGTTTTCCACAGATCTTATTTCAAGCTATTTTCCTAAATCCTCTGGAGAAATCCTGTTGCTTTTTTGTGGAGGGAACCAACAGCTTCCTTCAGGGTGAATACGTCATCCCTGCACCACTCGATAGGCACTTCACAAGGCTTTTAATAATAATTAATCATGTTTAAATAATACAATTATCATTAATATCATGTTACGTTTAAAATCAGCCTAACTCTCCAGTCATATTTTATTATATTTTCTAAATAATTATATTTTGTGTGTTATTATTTGATTTATAATAGTACTATTTATTATTATTTTTCTTCTTTCTGTGTCTCTGTCACTTATACCAAAGCTAATTCCTCATGTGTAAACCTACACTTGGTAAATAAAACCAATTCATATTCTGATAAAGAGACACTACAGGTGGTTAGAAATGTAGTATGTCAATGTTTTAAAAACATCACTGAACATCACATGTTACTTGTTAGACACTTTTATCCAAAGCGACTTACATACTCAATACTGTGGACAATCCCCACAGGAGCAATTTGGGGTGAAGTGTCTCAGGGACACAACGACATGCTGACTGCAGTGGGGTTTGAACCTGTGCTCCCCTGATCCCAACACCAACACACTAGCCCACTGCACCACACGCCTCCTACACAACAGTTACGTTCCCTCCTGGACTAAGCTTACAAAAGGAAGCAACACAATATGAAATAACCGGGAGAGAGAAAAAAGAGAGGAAACTGATTGCTGAAGCCACAAGGTGATGTTTAAATAAGCAAAAAGTAAAGAGGCCTCACCAGCCAATTTGCAAAGTAAACTTGAAGGGGACCTATCATGCAAAATGCACTTTTATACATGACTATGTGTCCCCGGTGTGTCAGGGAACTCACCAAGTGTCAGAAAACACAACCCTCTCTCTTTTCCTCCATACCCAAATCTCTAAAAATGGGGCTACAACGGAGCTGATCCAGATTTGAATTTTTCTGACGTCAGAAAAGGGGTGCTCCGCCTATATGGGGAATGGGGGGTTGGGCCACGGCCGGCCATTGCCACTCGAAAGCACTGGAGACGCTGTAGTGCATATGCCAGGCCTGTAAGTGGCGCTGTAGTCTGCAACAAAAGCAGCGAAGAAGACGAATCAGCCCTTGCAAAAACAGGGCTGAAAAAGAGCAAATAGAGTGAAATGAGGCATGGCTAAAATGCATGATCTGTTTGGTATTTTGAAAAAAAGACTTCACAGACATGTTTTATATAGGTATGGCCCTACAATATATTATTCAAATATAGCATGATAGGTCCACTTTAAAAGGTGGGGTAGGTCATTTTGGAGAAACCAGCTCGAGATCGCCGGAGAAAAATCTGCCACTTCCTTCCAGAGCCCCTCCTCCAACACACACGAACGCGCACATGACCAATGAGGGCACGAGATAAGTTTGTGCACAGATGGAAGGCTGACAGGCCATCCAGTTACTTTAGCCGGGCCGGCTCAGATGATTGGTCGTGCTTTTTACAGCACCACGGCTTCCACAGATGAGATTTTTTTATGTATTTGTTGTCAAAGCAGTTAAGATATTCATTGCTATCGGGATGTTAAGAGCATTCCATGGAATCTCGAGCCGGTTTCTCAAACTTACCTACCCCACCTTTAAGGTCAACTGAGAACAACTTTCTCCTAAAAGAAAGTGACTAAAGTAAAACAATACACACAGATACACTGGAGCACATCTCCTAATAATTAACAAAACACAGGTGAAACTAGCCGGCCTCACAAAGAGACAGAGACAGAGACAGAGACAGAGACAGAGACAGAGACACCACACACGTAGCCCAGAGGAGAAGGGGGAGAGACTGCAGCCTTCCTCGGGTCCTTTATGGAGGCCCTGATTGTGGATTGGGAGCACCTGAGGGAGACACACACACACAGCGTATACTTTGAGAAAAATGCAAAAATAAATGTGCTGACTCAGTATTTCCCACTTGATGTACAAAGATTAAAACGTCATATCTGTGTGTTGGTCCTCTTATCTGATAATAATATGATGGGGGTAATAAAACTCAATGACTCAGCAAACTGACCTGAAGGACAGGCGTTTCACTTTGAAAGAAGTCAGGGTTTTATTAATGCACGTTCATGTTAAATATCGGCTTCGGATAATTATGAATCAATGTTTAATGGAGTAGGCTTAAGATAAGATAAGGTAAGATCAACCCGGTATCACTGCAATACGTGAACATGTGACGATTTACCATGCTGGGAGACGTGAAGATGTCACGATTTTACGAGGGGCCGTGAGGGACATTATTCTGAAATACCGTTCACATACACTTGTGAAACACTCACACACACATGAAATCCATGCTTGCTTTTCTCTTTGAAAGTCATATTACATATCTGCCGTAGTTCTTTATTTATAGAGCCCTGATGAGAAGACTTCTAGACAAACAGGAAGAACTGCCGCCAACACTGAAAACGTGACGTGGATCATAAATATATCTGCAATTAAACAACATCTTGCATTTCTTTTCGCACAATACGTCTCCTTGCAATATCAATACTAATTCGGCTGACTTTTATATTTGATCCAATCGGTATATTGGTATATTTACACCATAACGGTGCACAGCTGATATAAATTGACACCTGGTGGTTAAAGCACGTTATTGAAATGTATTATTTTTATTATTAGATATTAATAGGACACAGACAGACAAACTAATAAGGCTTTATTTAAACATTAAATAATACTTTAGGTTAAGGTCATATTCTGAATAAGAAAAAAGCTTTGGGGGTATAAATATTAAGCCTGACAAAGTACTAATATATTGCTTTCCTGCAATATTAACTACTGTATGTTTAAGCTCTTATTTTAACTGATATTATATGTATTATACTCTTATAAGATGTATGTAGATAGTATAAGAAATGTGCAGAATACGACAGTTTAATGGTGGAGGTATACACATATTGATAGATGTCTTGTAACGCACTGTTAAGGAACCTGCGACCCAAGTTTTTCATCTCCGACCTTGTCAGGTATAGAATTATACAGAATTATTAAATATAAAACACAGAATTTGTGTGATTATACTAAATGATTTACAAATAAACACCACTGCATATTTACAACTGTTACACATACTGATGTAACGCAAATGTTTCCAACTTGTGATCAATAAAGTATATCTTATCTTAAGATGATCGATGGCTACTGCCATATTTGCAAAATTTGCAAAATTTGCCTCTGAACCTTGACAAGTGCATGTTTCAGTGGGGTGGACCCGTTCAAATCCAGTTTTGGACAGTCTGCCGTGGTTCCATCCCATTTCAAAGTGCTGTTCGACGCTCTGCGTAACCCTCGGCGGAGTCGGCGCACACTCAAACATCCAATCACAGGGCTTGAGGACTATCACAGGGTTTGTCAAGCGAAGCGGAGAGAATACTTACTTCCGGGTGTAATATTCTCTAAAGCAACTACTATGAGCTGCTCCGACCCTCGGTCCTGACGGACTCCAACTTGTGTTTATTAATCAAACAAATAAATAAACACAAGGATAATTATGTGTTATTGTTGAGTAAATAACAGTGTGTGGTTTAGAAAAGAATACAAAATTAGAAGGAAAAAACTATGAAACAATACAGATTTCAGTTTTCTGAGCCCCTACTCTCCCCATAACTGAGGGCAACAAAAGTCCTACATTATTCAATTAAAATAAAGAAGTACAAATAATAAGTATGGCTTGATATTGAGTAAGAAAAAGGTTGATAAACGCTGTGAGAATGGATCTGAGGAGAGCATTTCGCCGCGATCCCAACTCGTCTATTACCAACATTCAGGGAGCTCTATGCAAGTCAATGGGACGCCCTGCCCGTTGAAAACTGACTTCCAAGGGGTACCCTAATAGAGTGATGGGGAGGGGCCCTGTTCAACATGTTGACGGGTTGGGAGTGAGAACGTGTTGGTTATAAGGCCTTCACATGAGACTGTCAGTGGAGATTAAAGGGGATCAGGAGCTCAAGTCTTATCATCATCATCATCATCATCATCATCATCATCATCATCATCATCAT
>CALSBZ010033277.1:2215-15504 GCA_943591055.1 Gobionotothen gibberifrons
CTGACCCTCGCCCCGTGGCCCTGGACGTCTCTGAGGAAGAAACAAGCAGAGACACAAAGTACAACTCACAAAATAAAAGTCCGGTTTATTGTCAAACAACAAACTTCGCACGTACATCAAAACAGGCCGTCGAGAAACAAACAGAAAACAGGAAAAGCAAAGCGGCTCTTCCCCCTGGCCCCCCCCCCCCCCCCCTCCCATACAAACAGACTAGTTATGGTACAGCTAAAGTACATACATGACATTTACTGGAATGCTCTGAGTTCAACGGCTTCGAGAGGTTCGTCTTCTGGGTTTGTTTTCTGCTGAGATATCGTAACGCAGTCAACCAAGTCAAATCTCTTCCTTAAACAAGCACCGATGTGGTCGGACGAGGTCGCTGCCGAGAGAGAAGTTGCCCTGAATGTCTCGATGGTTCTCATTGGCAGACACCTCACGGTCAAAGACAAAGAAGGCTTGTGCCCCATAAAGGATTCCTGTGACTACATGTGTTGCTATTCTTTGATCAAAGACATACTTATGTATCACATTGTGTCTTCCAAGATGATTCATGGACAGTGTTTACATTAGCATTGCTAACACTCAGAGCTAGCCTGTACTGGAGAGCATGTGTGTGAAGGATCAGGAAATAAAAAGGAACTCACCTTGTGGTATAACCGGCAAGAGAGAAAGCCTTTGAGCCGGGGGATTTTTTAAGAGAAAGGCAGCCAATTACTGCATCATGTCACGGCTGGAGGGCAAGGTGCACAGGACCCAAATGCAGAATATTGTTCGAAATTCAAAATACTTTTACTGCGGAACTAGGCCAGGCAACAAAGTAAAATAAGGCAAGGCAAAACACAAAAATCCCTCTGAACAAAATCCTTCCGACATCATCAATAATCTCACAAACGACAGACAGAAAAACCAAAACTTAAATGCACACAAGACTAATCACACAAACAAGACACAGGTGAGGAGGGAGGAGAAAACACAGGGGCTTGTGAAATATTTGGAAGGACATCTATCATAAAACTCATCCTGGACTAAGTTAAGATCACCACCAATGATGATGTTATCAGTGGAGTGTGATGATTTGAGATCATCTAACCGTAAACTCATTTGTTCAAATCATTTCTTATTTTCTCTGTTGTCATTGTAGCCATAAATGTTGATTAAGATGAATTTGAGTTCATCAATGGTCAGGATAAGAAACAGCCAATGGGCATGAGCATCTGCAATATGGGATAGGACTTGACCACTGAAGTTTTTTAGTAGAATGGCGACCCCTGCTGACTTGGGAGTGCCATGGCTGAAGTAAACTTAGTCTCCCCTTTGTTTGGACCAAAAAAATCCACTTTAACATCCTCATCTTTGGAGTGAGTTTCTTGAAGGAAAATATTATTGGCAAAACCGTCTACTTTCAGTCTGTTTGCATCTTAGTACGTGGATGTAAGGCTATTTCTCAGTCTATTTGTTCCTCCTTGTGGTCATGTTGTTGTTTGCATCTTCTTTTAGTCCTTTGGCATCTATCTAGTTTCCGTCTACTTTCAGTCTGTTTGCATCTATTAGCAGTTGATCAACCTATTATTTTAGGTGTTTTTTCAGCTTTTCTTCAGTCATTTTGCTTCTCTGATGTTTATTATTTTTAAGCTTTTCTTTGTGGTTGTTTAACATGTATAAGTGTTTTGGCGTCTCATAGTTGTTTTGCTTCTGTTTTAGTTGCTTTAACTTTCCTTGTTGTTGTTTAATGTCTGTATTTAATAAATGTGCATCTTTTAAGGTGGTGTTGGTTTGTTTTGCGTCTCCTTGTAGTTTGGTTTCAGTTTAGTTTCAGAAAGTTGTTTAGCCTCCATGTGTTGATGTCAGTGAGGCAGTTGGTGAGCTGGGAGTGGGTGGTTGCAGAAATAGTTTTTGTAGAGAGGTAGAGTTGGGTGTCGTCGGTGTAACAGTGGAACCGGAGTTGGTGTACATTATATTATATAATATTAAAGACTGTTTAATATGACATATTATTCCTTTAAAGGTCTCCTATCATGCAGAATGCACTTTCTGATGTATTTTCTACATCACCATGTGTCCCCGGTGTGTCCCTGGTGTGTCCCCGGTGTGTCAGGAGACTCACAAAGTGATGTCTTCTCTACATCACCATGTGTCCCCGGTGTGTCCCCGGTGTGTCCCCGGTGTGTCCCCGGTGTCCCCCTGGTGTGTCCCCGGTGTGTCCCCGATGTGTCCCCGGTGTGTCCCCGGTGTGTCAGGAGACTCTCAAAGTGTCAGGAAATAAACCCCTCCCTCTTCTCCTCCGTACCCACTTCTCTAAAAACAGGGAACAACGGAGCTGATCCAGATTTGCTGCGTCATGACCACATTACTAAAATGTGGGCGGGCTTTACACCCACGGGCCAATCAGAAAGGTTGCTGTCAGAAACAATGAGACATCTTCTGGTAGTAATAGGGTCTGTGTTTACATTAGCATGCTAACACTCAGAGCTAACCTGTACTGGAGAGAGTCTGTGTGAAGAAGCAGGAAATAAAAAGGAAGTCACCTTGTGGTAAACCTGAGAGAGAGAAAGAGTTTGAGCTCCGTACTGTTTCAGAGAGGATCCTTGATGTGGTTTGGAACATGATATGCACTTTTCCTTGTACATGTGACGTTTTTTTGTTTTGTTTCTTTCCGTTAACTGTCAAGCTGGAAATAAGTATTTTTGGTGTTTCTCTTATTTTCCTACGATACTGTTATGATTGGCTGTGAAAGAGAAATATGAAGGACAGACCATCTATTTATATTTATGTATTTATTTTTAGAAAGGCACAGGTCATATCAGATTATTTTCTTCTCCCTGCTCCTTTCCGGTCGATGGTGTGAGAGACATGTTTTGTTAACAATTATTATATATTATAATAATATAATATAACTATAATGTAATCATAAGTTCTCCCCCTCTTTTATTTAAAAAAACCCCAGAATCATCTCTTTAGTAACAGCTTAAAAAGAGGGGGATGAGGCTTCAATGATCTGTTTGGTATTGGAGCAAAACACATCATACACATGTTTTTCATATATTTGTATGTGTCTGAGACCCTTAATGTATGCCTAAAAATAGCACGATAGGAGATCTTTAAACCAGATGTATTTATTATAATGTTTGTATTTATGTTTTAGGACCCTCGATAATGAGATGCTCCATCTCAAGGGGCTACCCTTCAATACATTCTCAGCTCTAAAGTGAGGGAACATTTACACTGCAGGGTCAGACACACTATTGGAGATTAACATTATGTTCTGCTCATTTGAATGACTCTGCAATCAGTCTAACCATGTTCTTCTTTAGTGATTACATGGAGATTTAGAGATGTTCTGAAATGTAACTTGAAGAGGTAACATCTAAAGTAACATGGAAATACTCAAGTAAAGTACAAGTACCTCTAAACTGAACTTCAGTATTTGGGTAAATGTTTTAGAGACTTTGAAACGAGGAGATAAAGAAGACCAGAAACATTTGAGACAAAATGACATTTATTTATTGTTAATTGATGATTTCTCCATCTGTCAGTAAATGTTAATCAATACACATCAGTATCAGGTATAATGTTTTAAAAACTCGAAGAATATTAAACTAATAGTAAATCAAAATGTTAAACTAAGCAGGAAACTGATAACCCGGTTAAAACAACAACAGAGTAAACCGATTACAACGGAAATAAATTCAAACTTTATGTGAAAAATACAAGATTTAAAAGTTATACTTTTCCCTTCAGCTGTTGATAGATCTTCTTTAATCTCCTTATTCTCATATCTGTTGTTCTGATTAAAATAAACTTTACATTAGTCTGAGTTATTGTTTAACGTTCAGAAACGTCTCCATCATCCAGCAGGAGCCACCGTATCATTTCAGGACACTCAACAATACAATCAATCATTAACCAAAGTCACGTAGAGTTACAAATCTCAAAGAAAACAACATGAAGAGCAGAAAAATACATTTAGCAATAATCTGATATTTGTAAATGATCATAATAGAAAATAAACTTTTAATAAACTTGCAGGTTTAATCTTTTACATTGGTGGTAATGGTGTCAGGACGTTAATGATTTCTGCTCAAAACAATCACACTTTCACATTTCATACACATGGTACATTTGACTTTCTGTCCAACAGAACATGCAGATTGCTCCTGCAGGAAGATGTTTGTGCAGGAGAACAATAAAGCTTTATAATTCATTGATTAACACTAGAGCTCTAAGTGCGGGTCTATTTGGACTTCATGTGTTGTATCAGTGACGGAAGAAGTATTCAGATACTTTACTTTGGTTAAAGTTATAATACCACATTGTTTAGATACTGTTACAAGTAGAAGCCCTGCATTCAAAATGTCACATAAGTAAAAGTACGTAAAAGTATAATCTAAATGAAGCTATAGTAATGAATGTAAAGGTACCCGATGCAGAAGAGTAAAGAGTAGAGTCGTGAAGTAAAGAGTCCAACATTTCACTTTGAACTGCATTCCACCTCAGCGCTGGGTGGACCGGGTTCTCTCATATTCCTACATAGCCGCTGATCCAAAGAGCCTCACACGGGGCAGCACCTCCCCCTGGTCCATAGCAACACACATGCCAAACAGGAAGTAGATGGGTCCCAGGGTTGGTGAGATCATCTCAGATATAAAAACACAGACGTCTTCCAGTTTGTTGATAGATCTCCTCTTGGTCTTGCTGGCATCTGTTTGGTCTTGGTTTGGTTTTGATCCAAAGGATTTGTGATCACTATGGACTCTGGAGGAGCTTCTCTCGGCTCTCCTTCAGCATTTCTTCAAGACGAACCATCTTGCTTTGAAAAATGTAATCTTTCATGATTAAAAAAAAAGTTAAACCACGATTACTTTACGTACAGAATAAAAAAATACATGGGTATTTGTGTCATCGTCACTTGGTTGTTTTGGCCATCAAGGAGTCTTGATCAGTATCACTCATTATCATTGAGTAATATGAAATTATATCATTTTGTATTTACACGTCTCTTCTTTGAAATCATGTTCAGCTCTTGTCTTGGTCTCAGTTGGAGCTGGTCTTGATGTTGCCCTAGGTTTGAGATTATTCTTGAGCCATGAGCTCTGCTTCTGCTTTTCCTCTCCTCTCCATCAGCTGCTGGACTCCTTCCTTCCAGCCTCCCTTGGCCTCAGCTATCTCTTCCTCAATAAGCATGCCAATGTAGTCTGGAGAATTTGTCCTCAGTGCTATCTTTTCAAGTCTCCATCCACACTCAAGAGACCCCTTCATTATTTTACCAGGAGGGGATTTGTACAAAAGTTCTTTTAACGAATGACCTAATTCGAGATTCTCTTTCACATTTTCAATTGTGATCGCGTGCTGCTTTCTTTCTCTGAGGACTTCCTTTGTCAAACTCAAGCTTTTGGTTGTTAGCTTATTTAAAGCAACAAAGAACCTCTTCATGCTTTTTGCCCCCATTTTCCAGAACATCTGAGCAAAGCCTCCATCTTCCTCTTCTCCACTTGAGTCAGCAGCAGCAGATGATTGGTTCTGTGCAAACAATGCAGAATTATTGAATTTGAAGTGAACTGGCAGCCCTTCTTCTGTTCGAGGACATGGGACTTCAAAATCATTGAACGCCTCTAGAACTGGTGGGCGTTGGCCGTCTGAGAATGTCACCAGAACCTGGATGTTTTCGTCCACATCCTTGCCAAGGATTGAGAGCACTGAATCAAACACATACTTCTGTGATGGTGTGAGCCGAGCTGAAGAAGCCTGAGCTACAAAACACACAGCGTCAATTTCACTGACGCCACGCTCGGCAGAGAAGAGATCAAGAAGCTGTTCTGTGATCTCCTTGTATCTTCTTATGCCTCTTGTATCTCCAAAACCTGGGGTGTCCACAACGGTCAGAGAGAAAGGGATTTTAAAGCCCTCTTGGTGATTGATTTTGTACACAGTGACTTCAGAGGTCTGGCTATCAGCTTGATATTCAAATTGATCCTCGTCAACTAATTTGAATCTGAAATCGTCCTTCCACTCAACACCAACGATGTAGTTGATGAGTCCATTGATCAGAGTGGACTTTCCAGATCCAGTTGCTCCGAGAAGCATGATTGTGCGATTTGGCGTCATGCTTTCTTTGCCAAAGTTGTACTTCCGGCATCCATCAACATCCATGTCTTCTTCGGTCAGAGGCAGTTTGTAAACTGAGGGAGATTCAGAGTTGATCCTTTTGCTTTGACTTTTGAGGGATTCTTTGAGACGGTCACGTTTAGTAACAGCGATGCTTTCTTTGCTTCTTCCAGCTGCACCACAATCACACCTGACCCTGACAGCGTACTCTGTCTCTGGCTGAAGTCCTGAAATGATCGCCTTATCAGCTCCCACGATCATTTGCTCCCAGTGGAGATCTTCCTCTTTCACCTGTTGGTCTTGTTCGGCGTACTCCACGATGTAGCTCAAAACCTGGACATCTTGTCCGAGCTCAGCAGGTTTCTCCCAGCTGACTGATATCTCACTTAAGGCAGATTCAACATTGGGTTTTCCAGGAGGGCTGCAGGGTAAGGTTTTAATGGATCCACTGACTGCAATGGCTGGCCCGGCACCTACTGGTGTCGCTGCCCTGCATCTGAACATGTACTCTGTGTTAGGACTCAGGCTGCTCACTGTGACTTCTTCAGCTTTGGATGCTGTCTTTTGTTTCCAGCCGTCCTCTCCACTGACACAGTACTCAACAGAGTAGGAGGTGATGTCCTCTGCTCCAAATCTGGGTGGAGAAATCTTCAGCGTCACACTGCTGTGGTTTATATCACTTCCTGTTACTGTTGCAGGCTTTGAAGGCGGCTCAAAGTTCTCATTGACAGAAAAGCCGTCTGTATAAAGGTAGATGCTGGCACCTTTCTGTGTCTCGTTTGTTAAACCCACTGTCAGAAATGTAATGTTCTTGTTCTCCTTGTTGGCCTCTGCAAAATCACTGAAGAGCTTTGCTTTATATCGCATTGCTTCCATTTCTTCTCTTGAGTTGTACCATTGATCTGGAGGGTGTGGATCTTGGGCATCGTCTGGTTTGGGAGTTGGTTGAAGGTAGTTTGATAAAGTTGAGAGGTACGGTTCATCACTTCCCAGCGAGGTGAAGACAAAACACAGTGCATGCTCTGCTTTGAAGCTTTCTTTGTACAGGTCAGTTTGAGATGAGATGATTTTGGTGTTCTTCATCATGTCGATCAGAGACATCACGGTGTATATTTCTCTCTCCTTACAGTCCATCCACTCGTTCAGGTCCTTGCTGTTGAAAGGAGAAGAGCATGTCTTCCTCAGGATCTCTGCGAGCACAGCTTCTTCTTCTCCTCCTCCTCGGATTGATGGAAGTTTCTTTGCCAGGGTTCGTTGGAATTCCAGTTTGAACTCAGAGCACTTCTGTTTAAAGGTTTTGAGTTTTTTCCCAATCTGTGGGAACTGCTGAGCCGTTTGGGTTTTCAGTGCATCATTGCACCTCATCTCCAGGTCACTGAAGTCCTCCAGGACACTCTGACATTCTTGAACTAATCCTATACTTATCTGACGGACAAGTTTAGCGGCAGTAGAATCTAAACATGTCAGAGGCAACAGCCAGACCTTCACTGGTACTGCGTTTTCCCCGTTGGCTCCCAGCAGATTTGGCAGACTTTGGTACACCTCTACTGCCTCCTGAAAGGATGTAGGAGGTTTTTGAACAAAAAAGTCTCCAAAGAATCGGCAGGAGAATTTCTCAACATTTGTTTTGTCCTTTTCTTCCATTTTCAGTGAGCCTTTTGCCTCTATTTTAATTATGGGAATTTGGTTGATCATCACCTTCAAGTTGCCCTGAATGTCTTGATGGTTCTCGTTGACAGACACCTCACGGTCAAAGACAAAGAAGGCTTGTGCGCCATAAAGGATACCTGTGACCACATGTGTTGCTATTCCTTTATCAAACACATACTGATGATCCAAATTGCCTATTCCAAGATGATTCATGGACAGTTCTTTGAACTTTGTGGTAGCTTGGTACTTCAGTGTTACTCTGGCATGATTTTTGGAAGTCTTACTATTGTTCAGGTATTTGGCTGATCCTTCAACCTGTACCAGTCCACCCAAGAAACTTGCCTTCAGTGATGCTTCAACATTAAGTGCTGAAGATTTATCCTCAATTGATTCAGATGCAACTATATTGCAATCATTATAGCGCTGTGGTCGTTCTCCAATATGATTTTTAAGGTCCTCGTGGTCCCACAAAGTCATTCCTGCAAAAGAAGAAGCAAAAATCAAGCTCCCACAACCAGATTAAATGTGAACACACACTACATTTAAGGATAAAGTCTAATAAAAAAAAATGCCTTCCTGTGCAGCAGTAAAAACCTGGATCCTCTGCCACCTGCAAAGAAACCTGAGTAGAACGCTCTCTTGCAATTAGTTAAAGCAAGTATGTCCACTTCTCAACTACTAGTCTACTAGAAGGCTGGTCTCTATGCTGAAATCAATACATCTACCCTGAGGCCTTCAGAATCAATAGCGTGGGCTCTTGTACCTTTAAACAAATGGCAATGAAACTGTTGCATTGACCAATCTGATTTTGAGTTGGCTACACCGGGGCTATCTAGCAGGCCTACAATGACGTTGGCATGTTCTCATCCTTTTATTGGATTGTCTGCGCTAGCAGACACTATCATGTGTAGCGGCAGCTACCGGTAGCGACATCCTGGCACACAGCATCTGTCGCAGCTGGGGAAATGGTTTGTCCGCCACTTCCAATTCACTCCCTCACCGCCTGCCTTACATACCTTAAATTATGGAAGCAACCCGATTTACTCAACCTCAACTGGGATGAATCAGAATACTTGTCATCGACCCAAACTCAATCACCTGCTCTGCCCCAGTCACTCTCGTATTGTATTATCTTATCTTATTCTCTCTTCTTCCTGCCCACCTCCGACCCTCCCTCTCTTCTACTGCTGCTGAAACCCTCATCCATGCTCTCACCACTTCCAGACTTGACTACTGCAATAGCATCCTCTACGGTTAACCAAACAAAATCATCAATAAACTCCAGTATGTGCCTCCACCTGCTGCCGAGACCACATCACTCCGGTTATTCACACCTCCACTGGCTCCAGATTAAATACAGGATAGACTTCAAAATACTAATCATCACCCCTCCCTATCTCTCTGACCTCCTCCACCACGATAACCACCCCACCCGTTGCCTCAGGTTCGGAGATGCAAACATCTTAACCTGTTAACCTGTTAAGCCCGAAGCCTATTTTTCAGGCCTCAGGCTCGAAAATGACATGCCCAGAATGAATGGCTATATTTTCACTCATAAAAGGGGTATGTGAATAATTGGTTTTGTCAAAGCAAGGATACATCTGTGAGTTGGCTGTAGACGTCTCAGAATACAATATAGATGTTGCTGTGTCAGAGTAAATTCAGATGGAACAGAGTAAAAAAATTTAAATTCTAATCTCCGCCTAAAAAAAAACATTACTTATAGTGAAAATCACCCTTGAATGATGGGATAGTAGACAAAAAACGTAAAGGTAGAATCAGAATCAGAATCAGAATATCTTTATTAGTCCCACAGCGGGGAAATTTGTAGCATTACAGCAGGAAAGAGCCACAGACAGCTTAGTGTTGCATATCTTAAATGCGTATAAAAAGTTACCTAATTTTCAAAAATACAGATCAAAAACAAATCAAATCTACAAATCAAATCCTGTAGCAGTTCTTAGGATTTAGCAGCCTGGTATGTGTTACAGTTATTAAAGATGGCAAATGTATATAAAGTATATATTGCACATAAAGCACATATTGCACATAGTTTTACGGTATTTAACAGCAGCAAGTTACACAATTTACAAAATACAAGATACATACTTAGTAACAGTAACAAGGGTTTAGCGGCCAGGTATAAATTACACAGTTATTAATGGCATATATATATTGCACATATAGCACATATTGCACAAAGTTGGTTTGTATTTGTATTTAGCAGCAAGGGGTGTTATAGTCTGTGTTGTGGAGTGTGTAGGAGGATCTACTAGGGGCAGTGCTGTTTGTAGAGTCTGACCGCTGCAGGAAGGAAGGACGTGCGGTATCTCTCCGTGCGACAGACAGGGTGCAGCAGCCTGTCGCTGAACGTGCTGTACAGTGAGGACAGGGTGTCCTGGAGGGGGTGGGACATATTGTCCAGCAGGGAGGACAGCTTGGCTGCCATTCTCCTGTTTCCCACCACCCCCACAGTGTCCAGAGGACTCCCCAGGACAGAGCTGGCCTTCCTTACCAGTCTGTTCAGTCTCTTCCCGTCAGCAACCGAGGTGCCACTGCCCCAGCAGGCCACACCATAGAAAATGGCTGATGCCACAACAGAGTCAAAGAAGGTCTGAAGGAGTGCCCCCTGCCCCCCGAAAGACCTCAGTCTCCTCAGCAGAAAGAGTCTGCTCTGACCCCTCTTGTACAGAGCAGCAGAATTGTCAGTCCAGTCCAGTTTATTGTTCAGATGAACACCCAGGTATTTGTAAGAGTTCACAATCTCAATGTCTGCTCCCTGGATGTTCACTGGTGTCGGGGGGGAATGTTGGCGCCGTCTGAAATCCACCACAAGCTCCTTGGTCTTCGTTGCGTTCAGCTAGAGGTGGTTCCTCTGGCACCAGAAGGTGAAGTCCTGCGTCAGCTCCCTGTACTCCCTGTCATCCTCGTTGGAGATGAGGCCAACGATGGCGGAGTCGTCAGAGAACTTCTGCAGGTGACAGGTTGCAGTGTTGTGGGTGAAGTCAGCAGTGTAGAGGGTGAAGAGAAACGGTGCCAGCACCGTCCCCTGGGGGCCCCCCGTACTGCTGATGATGGTGTCTGATTGACACTCCCTGGTCCTCACGTACTGTGGGCGGTTGGTGAGGTAGTCCAGGATCCAGGAGGTGAGGTGGTGATCCACCCCCAAGAGCTGCAGCTTGTCCCCCAGGCGCGGGGGCTGGGTGGTGTTGAAGCCACTGGAGAAATCAAAGAACATGATCCTCACAGTGCCCCCAGCCTTCTCCAGGTGGGAGAGGGACCTCTGCAGCAGGTAGATGACGGCGTCATCCACCCCGATGGCAGGCTGGTAGGCGAACTGCAGCGGGTCCATTGATGGTCCCACAAGGGGCCAGAGGTGTCCAAGGACCAGCCTCTCCAGGGTCTTCATCAGCTGTGATGTCAGCGCCACCGGCCGGTAGCTGTTGAATTCCTTGGGGTGAGGGGTCTTTGGCACAGGTACCACACAGGACGTCTTCCACAGTTATGGTACCCTCCCTTACAATCCCACATAGCTCATCTGCACAGGATTTGAGGAGCCTCGAGCTGATGCCATCTGGACCTGCCGCCTTCCTCGCCTTACACTTCTGCAGCTCCCTCCTCACCTGGTAGGTTGTGAAGGACAAGGTGTCGTCAGCGGGTGGAGAAGAATCGGGGGTTGAAGTGAGAAGTGTCTGTGAGCTGATGGTCGGGGGCTGAGTAGAGGTGTGAGAGGTAACAGGGCCATTTCCAGGCAGTGGGGACAATGGGGGGTGCAGCAGGGGGGAATGGGTCGGGGGGGTGGGGGAGGCGCATGACTGATCAAATCTGTTGAAGAAGATATTCAGGTCGTTTGCCCACTGGCGGTCCCCCCGGACCTGGGAGTCTGGCTCTTTGTAGCCAGAGATGGTTTGCAGGCCTCTCCAGACTCCACTGACGTTCCTCTGCAGCAGCTGTTCCTCCATCCTCTTCCTGTAGCTGTTTTTCCCCTCTCTGATTTTCCACCTCAGCTCCCTCTGTACAGACTTCAGCTCCTCTCTGTTGCCAGATCTGAAGGCCCTCTTTTTGTCCTTCAGGAGAGCCTTTATGTCAGGGGTAATCCAGGGTTTGTTGTTGGGAAAACACCGTACAGTCCTGGTGGGTACGACGTTTTCCTCACAGAAGTTAATATAGTCCGTGATGCAATCAATAAGGCCATTGATGTCCTCCCCATGAGAGTCAGTGAACACATCCCACGCAGTAGTGTCGAAACAGTCTTTCAGAGCCTCCTCAGACTCCTCAGACCACCTCTTCACTGTGCGTGTGGGCACCGGCTGTCTGTGGACCACAGGTTGGTCCACAGGCTGGAGGTGAACCAGGTTGTGATCAGATCTGCCCAGGGGAGGAAGGGGAGATGAGCTGTATGCATCCTTGGTGTTGGCATACAGTAAGTCCAGTGTTTTATTGTCTCTGGTGGTGCAGGTGACATATTGTTTGAAAGTGGGCAGAGTTTTTGAGAGAGAGGCATGATTGAAGTCTCCAGAGATCAGGAGAAGAGCATTTGGGTGCTGTGTTTGTAGTCTGTTTACAGTAGAGCTGATGACGTCACATGCCTCTTCAGCTTTATTTTTTGCAGAGGGGGGAATATATACAGCTATCGCGATAACATGCGTGAATTCCCTAGGCAAATAGTGGGGCCTCATGCTAACGGCAAGCAGCTCTATGACCCTGTTGCAGATTCGTTCTTTAATAGTGGTGTGCCCTCGATTACACCATCTATCATTCACAAACACAGCCAGCCCTCCTCCTTTCCTCTTACCGCTCTCTCTCGTCCTGTCCGCCCTCAGCAGATGAAAACCGTCCAGTGATGCATTAGTGTCCGCGGTTAGCTCTGTTAGCCACGTCTCGGTAAACATGAGGATACTGCTCTCCCGGTATACCTTCTCATTCCGGGTCAGCGCCGCGATCTCGTCCATCTTGTTCGGGAGAGATCTAACGTTCCCGATGGTGATAGATGGAAGGACAGGTCTGTATCGTCTCCTCCTGGCTCGCAGCTTTGCCCCGGCACGGCGTCCCCGTCTCTTACTCCTCAGCTCGCGGGGAACAGCGGGTCTATCGCCGGTTAGCATCGCCATGCTACGGAATGCTAACAGCTGGTCCCGAGTGTAAACAATGGGACGTTCGCCACACGTGGAAACCCCAGACACGGTAGATAACATAAAAAAACATAAAAAGAGTGCAAAAAGTATGCGCTTGACTTCCATAGTGCAAGTATAAGTTAAACAAAGTAACTACAATAAAAAATAAAAGATAAGATAGGTATAAAATAAGTAAATATAAAATATAAGGAAAACTACTCAGTGTGAGTAGGAGCTGCTGTAACAGGCTGCCACTCGCGCGGCGCCGGAAGTTGGAAGATTATACACCCTAAAACTTACATTTTAGGGTATGTAAGTTTGAGAAACCGTCTCGAGATCGCAAGAATTTGAAAATACACGACCGGAGAAAATCTGCCACTTCCTTATAGAGCCCCTCCTCCAACACACATGAACACGCACATG